>JARQTJ010000042.1:237085-302591 GCA_030142635.1 Trachelus troglodyta
CTCTGTCTCTCTCTCTCTCTCTCTCTCTCTCTCTCTCTCTCTCTCTCTCTCTCTCTCTCTCTCTCGCTCTCTCTCTCGGTAACCGGCTAAGCGGTTACAACTCTGACAACTTTTCTCTCGTTGTTTCTCCTCGGCTAAGCCTAACGCGCGAAACCTTCCTCTCTGATATCATGAAAACTGAAGGATAAAGTGCGTCGGCTTCGAAGGGAGAAGGAGAAAAGGTGGGCAGGAGGTGGTAGAAGAAAAGGAGGCGCAGCGAAGCAAAGGGTGAAGACGCGAGACGCGGAGGTCCAGCAGACCTCCAGACATCCCAATGAATTATTAAACGAAAAGTCTTGCGTCTAATGAAGCTATAAAACGGCTGCGGGCAGGAAGGAAAAAAGTTAAAGCTGCGCGATAGTCGAGTTGAATTCCAATCGAATAACGGGAACCCTCGCCGGAATCCCATCGCACGTGCCAGATGCCGGGATGATCTTCCGTGATTTAGAATCGCTTTGCGCCGTTGTCAAAGTCCCGTGTGATACTGATAGCAGCTTCTCCCTTTAGCAGCTCAGTTGCGCGCACCTATCGTAGGTCACTCACTGGCGAACGACGGCAGAGGCGTTGCCGCGGTAAATTCAACTATAATTTGATTCGGTCAATTTACCGCGCACCGTGTCTCGCACAAGATTCGTGCATCGCTTTGACTCTGGCCAAACGAACAAAGGCCCATTAAGTATGGTAATGGGGCCACGCGAGTGCCGACCTTCTCCCGCATAAGTGTGAATTCCAAAGGCCACCTGGGAGATGCAGCCGAGTCATCCCAGACACGTAAATCTTTGTTTAGCCTCGATGTAGCGTCGCGCGAGGGAAACGTGTAACGCCAGGTCAAGATAAATAAAGAAAATATTAAATCCCTTATCTCCGAGTCCATCTTGCTATCTTACGTATCCTCGTGTTCTTTGGTTCGCGATCCTCCCTCCGTCTTGCTTGCTTCGCCTCTTCCTTTGGCTTCTTCTTTGGCCCGATAATGGCATTCGAGTTTTTCTTTGCCCGTCGCTTCTCCCTCGAGCGGATTCACTTACCAGGACTTTTACATGTCTAGAAGGGTCGTTATCGATTTCAAATCATCGCAACATTAAGCGCGAAGGGTCGCATAACTTCCCCTAGGATAACGTTAATTTTTCAGGGGCTCCTGGGGATGCGAACCCAGCTCGGGAAGTCCCGACGGCTGCCTGGGGGGTACCTCTAAGGGTATTTCAATTGTTCGCATTACGCCTCGAATAATTCATCGCTACTTCCTGCCACCGACACGATGAGAAATTATAGTCCCGGATAGTTGCGAGACGAGAGAACGAGAGGACGAGATTCCGAGAGGCTGGAGGCTGCGGGATCTTCCGATAAATCGCTGACAACGACGTCCGTGTCGATGGCCGTCTCGCTTCTGTCTTTCAACTTCCTCCCACTGCCTTCCACTGCCATCCACTTCCTTCGTTCGAGGTCAAACGATAAATTCTCCCGAGGAACACAAAGTATTACGGGACGTGGTTGTTCCGTAACTCAGAGCTCGTTGATTATAATTGTGATTTATATCGGTTCTCCCGGATCGTCGGGGCGCTTTGCACCCCTCTCTCTCTCGGTATCTCTCGGTATCACCCAGCGACGCGAAGCCTCCATCGGAAGTTCGGAAGCTCCTCTGCGTTCTTACACTTGTCTCCGTGACAATCCGTCACGCTAGTTTTATTTCCCGTGACAGTATTGCAGCTCTCAAAGGAACGAGTAGATGCTGCTGGGAGGGGTGTCGCGGAGGCTGGGGCTCAACGAACGAACCCTCCGAGCGTCCTTCTATTCGATTAAGATTCTTCGGCTCGCTCGAACGAGACGTCGCGGCGCTACTTCTGAACTGCAGTCGCCATCAACGTCACGACTTCGCGTACGGCGGATTGGGGTGAGATCATTCCCCGATTCCTTTCCTGACTCCTCGCTCGTCCTCTGCACCCCTCGGACCATGTCGTCTGTCAGTCGACTTGCAGGGGTGCCAAACAACGAGCAGACGGATCTCCAGAGCGACGGGGAATATCTATTGTCCTCGCTTCGTCCTTCTCGAGTCCCTCCCCCTCCTTAACTACAAACAAGGGGAGAGGGATGGGCGACTACGAGAATCGTCTTCGTATCGATAGCTCAAAAGAGAAACAACTTATTATGCTTTACACCAGTTTTCGATGACGAGGGGTCGTGACTGGAATGGCCAAAAGAGAGAAAAAGTAGGGTTCTAGGTAAAACCGAGAAAACTATAGGACGGAAAACGTAAGCGATTTGCATGCTATTCTCGGGCGGCAGGTCGAGCTTCAAAAAGTACAAGAAAAAAGGAAAGGAAACACCGTGGCGAGTGGGTGAATAAGCCAGCTTGCATTTTTCAACGTCGAAACTTTTTAGTCGACGTTTGTCCCGAGGAAATCCCGCGCTGCAGCGCCCGTTAAAGGGGATGAAGCCTCGACGCACGCAGCGCGCCGCGACGCCTGACACACATCCGCAGACATAAAGGGATTTATTCGCTCGTGCAGTTTAAGCGAGTGAACATTCGGAGAATTAGAGGCAGATCACGCGATATCCCTTTATCTCGAAATGGCACCGAGTGTATTCCGCCCATGTCGCCATTTTTACAGGACGAGAGTGGCCGAGACTTTCCCGATCTCGATTTCGGCGTTTCGGTATCTCTTCTGGTTGCTGCGCAGTGCCTCGCATGCTCAAATAAATCCGAGTGAATCCGAATCCACCCGCCCCGTGGGATTTCCATAATTTGAATTGTAAAAGTATTCGGCGCCAATTGCAGTCCCGAAATTTATGCAATTCCGCCCTCCTCGAGCTGCGTTCCACAATTTAAACAATCTCCCCGCCCCCGCCTACCCCCTCTTCTCTTTCTTCTGCTTCCCCTCGACGTTTGAATTTTCTGGAATATTTGAAAGAATAGAAGAATATGTCATGCACCTTTACACATTTGCGAAAGTCCAGCACGCTACGATCAGCGGGCGAATCTGGAAGAACGGGAAGGCTGTGCCGAGGTGTCACACTAAGGATAATCAGCCAATTTCCAGCATTACAAATGCACGAGTGTCACGGCGCATTGCCAAGTGACTCTTCGGAGAGGAAATCGGAAGTAGTGAATAGGAGGGAGTGGTGGAGGGAGTCGAGCAAGGAGAAAGGGGGAGGGCTGCGGACAGGTAGGCAGCCACGGCCGTTAATTGCACGTTGCTGCCCGAGGGATGCTGTACCAGTTTTCTCAGGGACGTTACAGAGCGAAAGACATCTGCCTTCTGTAATTGGCACTTCTGTCGTGATTGCCCTACGGAGGCAGAATGTTCGACTGGCAGCGGCACCTGTCCGTGAATCGCGGGTCCTGCTTCACTACGAATAAGTTCGCGCGACCCAGAGTCATGGAGATTGAGCCTTCGGCCTCGAAAGCATGATTCGTGCTTTTGCGGGTTTTCCAACTTTTTCAACTATGATTAGCGAGCGAGCAATTCGGAGGTAAAAAAGACTCTGGAAAAGTTGTCGGCATATCGAGCCCAGAGAGCCCAGCGAGCCCAGCGAGCCCAGCGTGAAAAACAAAGAGTGAGTTGGGAAGGACGGCCTAATTTTCTAGCGGGCACGAGAGTTCAGCCGAGAGAGAGTTTTCAGAGTAGGTACAGAGCTGCGGTAGGAGTCGAGGAGTCGAGGAGTCGAGGGGGTTTTAAGGGGTCCAGTGGAGAGTGGAGTACACCGGAGCACGGAGCGTGGAGTAATTACCCCTAAAACGGAAGCGGACCCTAATCCTCGAATAGGCAGAGAATCCCCGGCTGGTGGGCCCGCACGCACATTAGCGGCATGTGTGCCGACTGCGTGAGACGTGATTGATTCGCTCGGCGTGTGGCACCAGGAGTCAGGAGTTGGGAGTCAGGAACCAGGAGCCGACTAGCTAGCTCCAACGCGCTACCACTACAGTTTCGTGTGACTCGACTCCTGCACCAATCTAGAGCGGCGCAATGAGGGCGCACAGGGGGATGCATGTCAATGCTCTGACAATGAGACACACACGCAGGTACTTGGTGAAAACACGTAAGAGCCCGTCTGGGATTCGTCACAGCGGGGACCTCCGGGAATATGACGATAACATACGTGGCATACGTGGCATACGTGCTCCCGCGGCGTCAGAACTCTTTACCAACTCCTTATTTCTTTTTGTCTTTTCCAGAGACACGACGCGACGTGCCTCTCGCTGGGCTACATTTCATATTTTAACATTTTAAAGTTTCCTAGGCAGCTGCTCTCGCATTCGCGCTTCGCAGTCCCCATTTTCCTCTGCACTTACCGCAATTAGTCATTTCATTTGCGAAATTTGTTCTGTGCTACTTGGAAATGCTCGCGGCCTGAGCAGTTACTGTCAGGATGGATATAATTAGCCGGGCAGGACTAACGAACATCACGTCAACTAAAATCTCCTTGTTAACTGTAGGTCTGTTCTCGTTACCAAAACTTTTTGCACTTTTCAAAAAATGTAGATTCTCATTGGTCGCTTAAAAATATAATGCAATAAGATTTTGCACTTTTTGAAAAGTGCAGAAAGTCTACGTAACGAGAGGAGACCTTGCAACTACATCTGACTCTGGAGCCAACATCGATCCTCTTCGTGGAATATCAAAGTGCGGTATTATCGGTTTGTGTATCCGTCGTTCCTTTTCATTTCCAACGGTCGCAACAACAGATTCTGGCGCGATGTGGACGGCGATAATGCAGCCCTTCCGTCGGTGTGGCAGGAATCTCTCTTATCACATCGTCGTCGTGGCAGGAACCGTAAGTGGAGAATTCAGGTTCCGACCGACGAGTTGGAAAATCCCAGCAGTTAACGTTGACCGAACCGGTACTCGGCATGTTCAGTGAACGATATAGAAGGCAGCTGCGTGGTGCACGATAAAAGCGCATTCTGCAATGTCGACTGTAGCTTTGCCCAAGTAAGAAAACTGCACGTCCTCGCGACTTGAAGTGAGTGACGTTTCCGTTCCATGGTCAAAGTCGAATCGCACGTTTACGGTACGATATTCGCACGGGTAAATGGTATGCAGATTATCAAAGGACCAGTGGCCGCAGCTGATTGCTTTGGCGGAAGTCGAGTTGTTCTGTGGCGATTCTCACAGTATATTACCTGTTTCTCTTTTCATCCAACACTATAGAGTCAACTTCCAATCGGACTTCAAAGGCTGTGACCGTCTTATTTGCACAAATCTATCTTCAAAATAATCTCTGAGCACGCAAAGCCTTGAAAGGATGTAGGGGGGTGGGCCTTTTTCAAAATGGGGTATAGATCTTCACGCGTAAGCTGGTTACTGGAAAGAGTCGGTAGCGCAAATGCTATTCGTTCAGTGTGAAGAATTTTTGAAGCATCGCAAAGGCGATCGCTGTCGAATGTTGGCAAGCGTCGCGCAGTAATGATCCAAAGGCAGTTGGTTATTGGTTATGGGAGTAGAAGGGGGGAAGGCGCAGTGTGAGCTGGGATCGAAGAGTAGCTGCTGATCTTCCAACATTCAAATAGGTTTCGCACATGAAAGGTGTCTGAACCCACAGTCGGGCATTCACCGCTCAAAGGAATCATTTATCAACATATTTGATATGCCCTCGCGTTATGCCAACGAACCGACCGGGTTCCGTCTCTATAGAAATAATATGCTAATCCCACGGGCAGAGTTTAAAAAGTGCTCCGATAAATTTCCAAGACTTTTGACGTAATTTCCCTTTTCCCTTTTCGAGGGAGCACTTCGAAAAGATTCTTCTTGCGTCGCGACTCCCCGCGGCCCCCGTCGCTCCGTGACGTCGAGGCGCGTCTCCTCCTCTCATAAGTCTGAGGACGAGATCGTCGCGTATTAAACACGATAAGTGATTGAACGATCCGGAACGCTAAGATCACTGGCAAATCCCCTCATCGGCGCTTATGCGTGCGGTGACGCATACGCACATATTTATGCACCCCTGACACCCTGCACGCAACACGGCCTCATACATATATTGCCCGCATTACCCAGCAGCTCCGACCTTGCTTTCTTCTTTTCTTCTTTTCGTCTTTACTCCATTTCCTCCGTTTCACGTCCCTCTGCGCCCCGTCATTCGCGTCCATTGGTCTTCCCGTAGCCATCCGAGGGACCTCAGCTTCTCCTCGGGATCGTTAAAAATCGTCTTATACTAATCCGAGACATTCAATTTCGAGGTGCAGCGTCAGCGAGACACTTTCGAGCATATTGAGTGGAGAAGCAGGTGCCGGCTCCATTTACTTAAGCTTTAAGAGTCCTCTTTTCCATTTTTAACGGCGCCGTACTTCGTCATCACGGGCACATCTCGTTTCCTTTTCAGTTAAGGTTTCGCGATTATTCGATCACTCGTTCAGCACGTGGCTTCTCCTTCTCCTTCTCCATTATTAGAATCCGAACGCAGATTGCTCTCGAGCGAAAGAAAATTCATGGAGCCCCCGGTAACATTCTGAACTTATCGAATGGCTTCCTGACGCGGTAACTTCCTTGGGCGCATTGGATTTTCCTGTGAAAACTCATTGCCAGTGGAAACGGAAAACTTATTGTTCGTGATTATCGGCTGGCTGTATATTTCCTGAAATGAACCTCGTGGCCAGCTTCCGGGTGTCTTTGGCGCACCGGAGAGGATGTTCCAGTGGGCTCTATCAGCGCGGCGGGCCGGGGCAATCAAGGGCATACGCCCTGCGATTTAAGTCGTCAACTTTTATGGCGGTAGTTTTCTTGGAGACGGGACGAGGCCACATAAAGGGGGAACTTGTGGTAATATGGCGGCACCGGGCTCCCGCGGAATATGGCGGCGACTGTATACAAGAGATAGCGACAATATTGGAAGCCATGGAAGCCCTGAGAATCAAAGAAGTTTCGGCCAAGATTTCAGCTAGAACGAAGAAGAGCCGCGCAGAGCCGCTCAGAGTTGCGAGAGAGACTTTGCAGTTGCCCGCCGATTCGGCAGGGATTAAGGCGGATTGCACTCGGTAATACTCTGCGTCTTCCCTTTCGAACGGACCGGTCCGCTGATTGCATCAGGCATTTGTGTCACGCTCCTGAGTGCCCAGTCGATATGCCTCGACAAATTGGAACTTGTTATTCCAGGAGAATCCCAAACGGTGGCCAGACGGATTTGCGAAGACACCGGCCTAGAGGCAGGAGAACTAGGAGCAGCCGAATAGAATCAAGAGAAGGAAGAGAGCCGAGCGCGATACACGTTGAACACGGTGAACACGGTGAAATCGGTTTCCGACGATCACATCCGATTCGGAATACTAAGCAGCTTCGCCGTCGAAAAACCTTGAGCTCTTTCGAGCCTCGAGCCCAGCTGCCGATCGGACGCAACCCGTAGAAGCTGCCCACGTCGGACACCTTGCTTAGGCTGCCCAGACCATCCTGGCCTTTTTGTTATCAGCACGACGCAGCGCGAGAGCCCTTCCGCAGGATGTCCCTTGCCTGTCCTCTATCGATATCTCATTCGGATAGCTATTCCTCGCTCTCTCGCCTCTCGCAGAGACCCGTATAAAACCTTACGAGAGCCGTATTTCGACTCGTCATTGCGAAACTTGAGCAATTCTTTGGTCGGTATCTGTTCCGCACATGCGAGATACACGCGAAACACTTGCAAATCGCGAGGATCCGCGAGGCGGCAAACGACGGAATTTCGAGACGCCATTGGCCCTCCGATCGGTTTTCAAGAGCTTTGATCCTTTCCTCTTATCGTTCTTCTTTCAGAGTATCGCGACACTTTCAACGCAGACTGTACTCTGATTTAGTTCCAACCGATTCGCTGGGAAATTGAATTACCCGGCCGGTGAATGCGGAGAAACCTCGAATTAAGAAACACTGAGATTTGCGGAAAATATCGAGACGATATAAATCAAGACCTCTCGGTACACTTTTTTTTTTCTTCATTTTTCACTCGTTGTCGAAGAGATCGATACTGTCCCACTCCGGGCTCTCGCGTGAACGTGAACGCGCGTCAACACGGGAATTCGGGAGGCTGCAAAAGCGGAAGGACGCGCGAGGATCGATCCGTAAAGACCATCGACTATTGCAGAGCACAACGACTAGAAGTTTATGTTCCGGAAGTAGAGAATATCCAGACAGTTAAAAAGTTGGTTTGAATAGCTATAAAGTGTTCCAGCAGCACGGCATTCTGTTTCGGGGTACTTGGATAGATTTTATTTGGCAAATTTTACGAGGACAGTATTGCGACTTGAAGCGAAAATGGATCTTGCCGTGCGAGAGCCTCCTCCCGGCTTCTCTCGAGGGTGGCGCGCAACCAAAGAAAAGGTGAATCTAGGAAGATTCTGCAAAAGAAGAGAGAGAGAGAGAGAGAGAGAGAGAGAGAGAGAGAGAGAGAGAGAGAGAGGAGAGCCGGAAACGTCCTGACTCGAGTCAGCCCTCCACGTCGCTCTGTCGCTCTGCCTAATAGGTTTAAAGGGCCAACTACTCGGGGAACGGATATGTCAAGTTAGGAGAGGAGAGCAAGAGTGTATCCGGGAGCATCCTTTAGAGGACTCTGTGGTTAATGGCGCTGAATCACAGATTGCGCGCACCCCTAAATTTGAATTTATCGTCAACCCTTTCTCGCACAAAGTGCAGCAAGCAAATGTACCCACTGGATAAAGATCGCGGCTGGAAGAAGGACGCGGGGTCTAGGTGGGGGAAGAGGGAGGAAAAAAGAAGAAGCGAAGCACAGTATAATTTCTCCATGTACATGTATATGGATATAAATATAACTATATGTATAGGCACGTATACATCATCAATGGCACACATCGAATGGCTCATCGATCGTTTCCGATCGAATCGTGTTCGCAAATTCTCCCAAGCTGATAAATCCGATCCGGAATAATAAATCAATTATAATATTCCACGGTTCGCTTGGGGTATCGGTTATTAGTAAAACCCGTCGGCAGCCCGGAAGGCGGCCATATATTCCCGAGTGTTTCTCTCTATTAGAAATTTCGGATTTTCCATCCCTGCCGGGCCGACGGCCCGTCGATGGCGACGCCTCTCCTCTACCAGCTCTTCCAGTTCTTCCAGTTCTTCCAGTTCTTTCTGCTCTTCCTACTCCCGCACGTACGTCGTGGAAGCTGTGGATTCGCACTTCGCCAGCAGCGAACGTAACGTGCAGCATTATTCACCCTTTATTGGATTTGCCGATTTTTCCAGCACGCGAGTGACGATGTGCAATGGCGCACAGCACACAGCGCAACGTTGCGCCGCCACAAAATGTCCACATAAATCGTTCCTTCTGGCTTAATGTGCAGAGGGATTCACCCGCAGCCACCCCGCGCTGTCGCTCTCTCGATAGTTTTACACAAAAGGGAAGGATTCCTCTAGATACGTGCGATACGTGCGATAAGAACTTTACAAGAGGAACATTGCGACGTAGGGCTTGGCCTATTCGCGGAGGATAGGACGTTTCGCCTACTTCGCTTCAGGAATTATTCTGAGGAAAATAAGGATTTCGAGGGGAGGGAACGGGCTGGGGTTATTTGCATAGGGCACCGATTTGACTGCGCCTCGCAGTCCGTTTCCACGTTTCCACGATTCCAGCGGCCAACTTGGTTCCTTCAGCAGCGTCTCCGATGCAAATTACAATATTCCAGAGCCGTTCCTTCGAATATGAAAATATATGCGTTTCCCGATGAAAATAAAAGCTCCGCGCTTCTACACGGGGATGGAACAAAGGCCGTGGCATCGACGTCGGTATCGGCGTCAGCGTCGGCGTCGGCGTCTCAGTTGGCGTCGGAGTCGATAGGACTCGGAAAGTGTGCATTGGCATCCGAAATTTATCAGCTCGGAAGATGCGTATAATTACGCGAGTTGAGCTTTCAAAGTATTTGACAACTCGAGCCGACGCACACGCGCGTTCCGCGTGTTCAGCGACTCCTTGGATTAATGGCTCCCACGTGACCGGTACGTTCCACGTTTTTCTACAGCAATATTTCGAGATAAACAGCGGTACGTGCGTCGACTCGAGAGGCACGACGCAGAGGCACGCATAGAAGTTACCTACCTACCACGTCGACTACGTCGCACCGCTAATTCATGGCGGCTCGCGATAAAGAGGACAGTGGAATCTTTTAAAATGGGCTCGCGCGTATTACGTCTATTGCGTCCATTACGTGCACTACGTGAAAGCGACACAGCGCGTGATCGATGCCGTAATTATTTTCCGTCTTCTGTTATTAACTCCACGGCAAATGTATACGTCAGATTTGTTATATAAATCGTCCGCTTTATATGCTAGCGTATCTAAATTGGCCCGCTACGTCTCCGTCCGCTTGCTGGTGTCGCTGGTGGCTCCGTCGAAAAGGGCGGACGCAGCGTCTCGTTAAGGCGTCGCAACGTCAACGCCAGCGGGAATAGCTGCGAATCGTAAGGTAAAACCGAATGCCAGGAGTTTCCCCTGCCTCTGGAGGGTCGCTAGGTGTCGGCCTGCGTCGTTCGGCTCTGCTGGGAAAAGGCTGGAAGGCTCAGCGCGAGTCCCGTTAAAAAACCCGAGTATCAATTTCACGGGAGAACGCGATGCACCATAATCCGTGAAAATCGTCTTTTTAGTTCGGCAGCTTAATATTGCTTCCGGAGTAAATCCCGCTGTCGGCCTGGACCACTCTTCCTCGCGCGCTACTTAACGTAAGTACCGCCGGCGCGTTTGCTTTAAAATAAAGAAAGAGAGAAGATTGCACGTCGCACGTCGCACGTCGCGACTCCGCTCGGCCGCCGTTCTCGCGCGTATAACAATGTTATTTTACGCCGGGCTGCGCTTGAGCCCTTTTGATCCGGGTTGGAGTTCGCGATTGCCTCGCCGGCCGGACACCCATCCTCTATTTTAATCTGATCAAACGGATTATGTCTCCCCGCAGCGGAATCTACGCGGGATCGTTTCGAGCTAAGTAAAAAAACCGCAATATGAACCATCGCTGCTTCGATGAATATCGCCTTTATGGGATCTCGCTTCCTATAATATACTGGCGCTATCTAGTCCCGCTATCGGCTATTGGCTATCGGCTATCCGTTCACTCATCTTGTCATTCGGTATCGTCAACGAGTATTGCTACAGCGTAGTATATATAGATATAGATAGGATAGATGGACAGACTGTGCCTATAGCTGTGTTCCGCCACTTGCTCGCTCAGCTTCGACACCTGCTGAATATCCAATTCCCTGTGAAGAAAGGGGCAAGGAGAGAGAGAGATGCAAGGGGTGGTAGCAAGGGATGATAAGAAAATGTCTTGATCTCTTTATTAGATCAAACGGGCTGTGACCAAGCTGTACGATCGACTTGACTTGGTCACTCGGCTCCTGTCCACCCGAATAACCGTCTTCGCGCCTTACACGTCTCCAACCCAGCATCCCCTGCCAACCCCCGACAACCCCCGGCAACCCCCGGCAACCCCCCGCGCCACGGACAGATCTTTCCTCGGGCGCTTTTTTACCTCGACACGGACACCTCGAATGTCTCGCACTCGCATTATCCGTTAACATACTGCCTCGGGTTCTCAACCCTCTTGACCCGGCAGCCTCTACCTCCCCGACTCCCACGAATTCCAATTGGACGCGTCGAGACGCTCTCGGACGGCACTGTAGGAGACTGCACGTATTCGCACACGAACGTAGAACGTAGAGATAGGAATGGTGTGCGCTTTAGGTCGCGTGGGCATCACTGCGAGAGACGACATGCTAAGGATCCACACGCGAGGCTGCGGCAGATTGTCTCGGGATATTCCGTCGGTCAATACGTTAGAGTATTGTGTCTGGCCGCTAGCAAAGATGGCTGCTGCCACTCTATTTAGATAGATAAATCGAAGGAGAAGCGACTCTTCGTCGTTTATTGGGACGATGATGGCGTCCACCTAACTCGATTGTACGATCCATCCGAGATGCTGAAAATCCCTCGCTAGGCCACTCGGCTGGTCAATAAGGCAATTCCGTGACCCAAATTGACCTATCGTCAGGAAAGAATAGCTTTTAAAGGAAGATATTACTTCGCACCCGTATCCTTCGTCCCAGAGAGACAACTAGCGACATAGGCCAATTCCTGCTGCCAGATGTATTCTGAACTGCGAACCTCGAGTAGAAGTCACTGGGGTATAGGGTTAAGTAAAGAGGGCAAAAAAATCAATGCAATTATCGCCGGACGTCCCTTCTTCGATCAGATTCATATCTGCCCATAAAACTAATCCTATCGGAGCTTTCGAAAGCTAAAAAATATTTTATGAGCTGCTTATACGTGTGGTTGGTCACCCTGAGCAAATCCAATTTTCCAGATAGGATCTTTAGGGGGAGATCAGGTGTCGGCGACCGCGACGAGGACAAGTGCTCGTTCTCATCGCACTTCGATTGTCTCGACAAGATCCGAAGCCCAAAAAAGATGTGTGGCTATCGAAAATCCAAAGCGATTAATTCTTGTCGGGGAACAATGAAGCCCTCTGTCAGCGATAACTTCCGTTCAAGGGTTATTACCATATTTAATGTTTTCTGCTAGCCCAAGCCACAGATAAAATGCTTTACGACGCCGAGGAATTAACCCTTGATTTCTGCGCATTATTCTTGCCGAGCCTCTTAAGATAAAGGGGTTCGTATCTTAAAGGCATAATGGCCGCTAAAGAAGGGTAGGAACTGTTGGTCGCGAAATATAACTTTGCTACGCTATCCGACGCTATCCGACGTTATCCGACGCTATCCGACTCTACTACCAGACTATGCCACGTCACGCACGTACCCACGATTTATCCTCTCTTTTATTATAGAAAATAACGCTTGGCTTAACGAAGAGGGCAGCGCTGGAATTCTGAACTCTGCAGAATCTCTTATGGGGCTTTCTAATTTCTCAGGGTTAGGTTGGTACGTCGGATGCGACGCGAGGCAATAGGAGACAATAAGAGGCAACATCGGATGTCGATTCAAGAGAGAAGCAGCCGGCGTCGCCGTCCGACGCTCGACGCCCGACGCCCCCGACGCCTGAGGTATCAATATTCATCAGCTTCCTATGTTCGGTTGGCTCAAATTCGAGGATTAGCGGGAAACTTCACGCTAGACTCCCTCCTCCCGTGTCTCGTCCCATGCGGGATTCTAATCCGGGCCAGCATGACGTCATATTGCATAACAATTAATCAACGGGCGATAACAGCTAGCGCGAAACCACGAACGGAGTGGGAAGCCCTGATAATCATTTCACCGGGCAGCTTAAAGTGCCACTAGTTAACGCTAAGCCGATTTAAAAGCGATTTAATATCCGGAATATTATACCTACCTGCTAGAATTGCCGCCGCTGCCCGGAAAAAGACCTTCTCAGGATATTCTCCATTTCCTTTCTCAATGTAATTCCGGTCGACTCTTTTCTCTTTGCAGTCGCGGCCGATCGACTCAACGTGACTCACGTCTAATCCGCACTCGCTGCCAGTGACAACGTCGAGTGGCAACCTCTCGCAGAAAATCCCCTTTGGCGCCGGCTGCCTGCGCGTAAACTTGCAAATCTCATCGGATAAATTGACAAATTCTCAACTCTCGGCAGAAAGAGATTCGAAATCGAAATGGTCCTCGGAATCATCCTGACGACAAGACAACCCCTGATTGTCGCCGTATTCGGCAGGTTCCCTCATTCTTCCATCCGTCCATCCACCCGACCCCGTATAACAAGCGGTGGCAGCAGCCACATGCTAATGCATAATGCCGATCAAACAACTGTTTAAGCAGCCCCGAGTTAAGTGCGGCCATTCTTTCGTCAGCCGGGTTTTGCGCTGGTTCCTAAGGGCCGACCGGCATTCCTATTGTCCAGGGCTACGATGTCCCGTGAACGTCACCTCGACGTCTCCTCGACGTCGTCGACGTCCACCTTGCCTTTTCCTCCCCGATGCAGAATGGGAGCAGCGCTCGGAGGCACCGAGGACGCGAATCTCTCTGTCTCGTTTTAAGAGAGAATGACTCGCATCCGGCTGAATCAGACAATAATTTTGCGACGTCAGAGGAGGAGCGCCTATTCTATTTTCCAAGGCTGCTGATTGAGGACAGATGCACGAGAGAGAGAGATAGAGAGAGAGAGAGAGTCAGAGGGAGAGCAGGGAGAAGTGCAATGTACGTGAACCACGGATGAGGGTACCGTCACACAATAACCCCCAAACGACAATGCCGCACTGGCTCGACCCCCCTCGACCCCCCCTCGACCACCCTTCACCTTCCTCGTCCACTAAACTACTACCACCACCTACTTATTTTGTACGACTCTCTCAGAATCACTGGCCCGTGATAGAGAGTTGTGTTCGCGGTTTTGCAAATACCGTGCAAATAATTGGTGTCGTGAGACGTCGAAGAATCAAGAACGAGTCATAGAGAGACACGACTGAGACTCCGTTATTGCGTAAAATCTGTTAGCTGCACGATCGACCGAAATTCTCATTAAATGACAGATTCGAGCGGCGGGAATCCTCTACAAGCTTAATCCGGGCAAGCGCCGATAATATCGATCGATTGCCGCAGAACGCGTATTTAATTAAATTAAAATACAGCTATAATAGCGCGCCAGATGGCCTGGCCAGAAATACAACCTGGCAGAGTGGGGTCCTCGATCACCTCCACCCTAGTGGCGCGAGTAACTCCTTTAGACCTGCAACTTGCCAAATATGCTATACATATAGTATATGTATAATATCAAATATTGTTTGGAGATTCACCTCGCGACGTGCCATGAGATGATTCCAGGGTGAATGGACCGCGCGTGTATCGTTGGTTTTCGTAAGTGGAAGCATCCAAATGATTGAAAGATAATTAGATGATTAGGTATTTGCGGAAGAGGATCGAATGATTATTTACATTGGTGGGGTGAGAGAGCGACCGCAGTTAGTAGATTGGGAAGAGGCCGAGGGCAGGTCGTTAGCGACGTTGTCGTAACATATGCGCCAGGCAGCCTCCATATGGGCCACCATGCTCCATGGACACAAATTCGAGATCCGAGGCCCCTGGAGTGAAATCACTGTGGGCCAAAGTGCCGAAGGGGATCGATACGATTTTCCTCCTTAATCGAACCGCTTTGCGGCTGATTTTCTCAGTTTCATTTGGTCCACGAAGGAATACGATGACGCAAATTCCAGACATCCAAGAAGCAAGAGGAATGCTGATTTCCGTCGCTGGACTTCAGTGCGAGTAGCTCAATAAACTTTACCGTGTAGAAAGCTGATATCGTAGAGACAAGAAAGCAATTAAGAAATTTATAAAATACCTGACAGATATTTCTGGATAGTATTCTAGATCGATCTGCCTATTCCCACTGGGATTTCACATAAGCACTGCGGTCAATAGCGACTTTAAATGCGACCATATGATGTGGCAGAGGGGAAGGGGAGTTAAAAACTGGTGTTTCCTATGGTCGTCTAGGGGCGAGCAGGCAGTGGCGAAGGGTAGCAGCAACCGTGGCAAGTGCATTCACGCTGCGCAGGAGAGAGAGAGTGAGAGAGAGAGAGAGGTAGGGATTAAGGGCAAAGAGTGCAGGGGAGCAAAGAGGGAAGGGAGAAGAGCGACTCGACGGGCAGCGAGCAGGTTGACTAGCTTTGTCCATGCTCGATGATGACGATGGGGTCGGTCTCGGCACAGATGGGCCGCTAATCTCATTGAAAACTCATGAGGACTCGCGTGGGGCTGAGGCCTGAGCCAGAGGCAATACTACTACCCGCCGTCGGAGCCTTGTATGCGCTCAACGCGCTCTACGCGCTCTATGCGCTCTATGCGCTCTCCTTGTGTTCATGGGGGCGGAGAGCACCGTGCCAACCACCATATGTCCCGTCCTGCGTGTGCTAGTGCGCTATATCCTACGACGGAACATGACGCCAGCATACGCACGCTTTCTGTTTTCATCTCGAGCCAATGCGGATCCATTATGGTTCGATCCTGAAGCCCGAGGAACTGCTTGCGTGGCGACTGTGTGGCTCTGGGAATAACTCGTTACTCGAACTCGCTAATTATCTCGAGAGCAGACGAATATACATATTTAAGAGCGCATACCGTTAAGATCAGCGTAGCATAACTCTCCGGACGGTGGTTCATGCATATTCCTCGTGTTTAACAAAGAGCACGCACTCCTGACTCTCGCGGCATACGGGCTTACTTTACGAGCGGACAACTAAGGTATGCTCGCGGCTACTATCCTCCAGCTCTGGCTCAGACTTCGCCTTTTACGTCCGTCCGCGAATCCGTCGCAGGCGAGCGGGAGCATCCACCGTAACGCGCTGCGTCGCGACGCCAGGCCGAGCAACCCTCTCGCGGTTCTAACTGCTCTCCGGGTCAAAGGGTTCTTTCCGGGCCGAATACGCTCAGCATTTATACTGGCCGATCAATCCCCTTAATTCTTCGGATCGACGCGAACAACCATTCGGATGCAGCGCCGTCGCAGGTGCTCTCGACGTCGTTCGTCGCATCTTCCTCTGGCAGGCGAATTACGCCGTGCACCGACAGTGCAGTGGACCCCGTGCATCAATCAGTCGGAGGTCAAAGAACGTTCGATCTTGACAAGAGCTCAGGTGTTAAGACGTTCCGGCCCGCTTGGAATATGTCGAGGCCGACATTCGACTTGGACAAATTACTCGGCTGGCACACTTAATCTAGGTCCTCTTCTCCCGAGGGAGCATCGAAGAAAATCAAAGTCACATCTGTGAAGCTAGGCGGCGCCTCTCGCGTCCCTTGCACCTTACCCCCTCCTCGAGCTCATCCCGCAGCAAGATTGATGACGCGGCGAGCTTCGCTTCGGGAGAAAAGGCGCGAAAGGGGCGGACGAGGCGAGCAGGAGGAACAACGGAAACGAGAAGAAGGAATGGGCTGATTCGCCAAGTGTCCAGAGAACAGACGAGGTTCTCTGCCAGGTTCGCGTCCAGAGAGAGACGGTTTACGTAACCGGAAGTACAATGTAGCACATCCGCCCCGTGAATATAGGTACCTCCTGTCGTTACGGACTTATGGACTTACGGAGCGAGGATCGTTGGGGACGAGCGGCCAGGACGTCCAGGACGTCCAGAGGACGTCTTTCCTCCTGAACGCCTCTCTGCCGATTCGGGGGACTGGAAATAAGATGAGAATGTGGCGGAAAGAGACTCTGAAGAAGTTTGGCTGCCGAGGCACGTCGTCCATCATTTGGGGAAACGGCGGAACGTTGGAACGGAGGAACGGTGGAAAGCTGGAACGTTCCGCAAAAGATTCGAGTTCGGCGAGCGGAGCGGCGAGATCTGCATAGCGCGAGTCGGCATCTCGGGACGAGCGAGCTAAGTGCGGGATTATGCAAAACAGCGGCCATACAGTATAAAAATACGGAGCGACTCCGCGCCATCTTTTCCGGGCCATTCTAATAACTTCCCCTCTCGTCTCGGCAGCAGGAATCTTTGCCGCCAACGGCACTGGCACCATCCCCCTGACGCCCGAAGGTACCTACAGCGAGTCAGGCCGGCGAATATAAAAATTCGACGAAAATAACCGTAAACCTGTCGCAGGGATGGAAAGTACCGCGCGCTTCTTCGCGACTCTTCTTTCCGCTATTCGCGAAACAAAGGACCTTGTCTCTTCAACTTCAAGCTGACATCCTGATCCCAACTGAGTCCAGGTCGGCTGAAAGAGGATCGTTAATCGCCACTATACCTACGCGAAGCCCGATGCTCCCTTTTCGTTCCTGCCAGTGGAGGCAGCAGCAGTGGAAGAAGATGAAGAAGATGAAGAAGATGGAGGAGTGTAGAAGTGTAGGAGCAGAGGACTGTAGGTTGGCAAGCCAACGAGAAGAGCAGCCATCAATACGAATTAAATGGGTGTTAGCGGAATGCTCTTAAGAGCGTTTGAGCACATGGCCGACAATTTCGACCAGTCATCACTGTGATTAATGGCGTATGAATATTTAGACGTGTCGTTAGCGTGGCACGACTCCCAATCGAATGACTAATATCTGATACGTAATAGGCTAGTGGCTCCTCGTCTCCTCGTTCTGCACTCCACGCATCTGTACAGCTTCCAGCGGCCTGCATGACTCTGGAAACGTCACCCTGTCCTCTTAAAAGTTTTCATTGTCGACGAAACACTGACGCACCTCTCGCGTTAATTTTCAAACTTCTCGTCGACTCTGCTCACGTTCCCTGTGGCATTCGGCGTCGGCGTCGGCGTCGACGTCGGCTTCGAGGGTAAGATAGCACCGTGCGATACCAAACACAGAGGAGAACATTAATTTAGGCACCCTCGGTGAACGTAACCGCACGCAGAATCGTCTCTGGCGTTTCCTGGCTTTTAGGTAAGAGATTCACGTAACACATAAGCAACGACACGCGCAGCCACCGTGTGCACAGAGATAAGAACCGAAGGCATCTTAGTTGGCTCTGTGACTTTGAATTAAATTCCCCAGGCAGCCTGCGCTATACGATATCGCACATCCGATAGTAGAGCGCGAACGAATTCCGCACGTTGCGAGATCGAGACCGCACGACGAGCTCGTGTGACGTCACGGGACGCCAAACGACGTATTTCACCCTTTTCCAACTGCGGCTACCACCTACGTTTGACTCTTTGACCCCGCAGCGTCCCTCCAACCCTCCGTCCCTGCTGGTCCAGTACTTTCCTCGGAAACGCACCGACTCGCTCACTTAGCTACTTGATATGCACGGTCGCCGCGATAAGTCAACGAATTGCTCAAGCGTCCGTGAAATCTAAATCTTTCCCACCCATCCAAAGAATTTTCCTCGCAGCTCTGACGCTCTCGTTTATTACAACAATCCATCGAATTCATCGCAGCTTCAATTTATCTGGAATCCTTAGACGGAGAAAGCCTAACGAACGCTATTGATTTTCACGAGGACTTTAAGTGAATGATGAACCGTGAATCGCGCTGCGTAACCTCTGCTTCCTGTGATGAATATGTACCCGATGAGGTTCGACGACGAAGCATCATTTGTCAGTCGAGCATCGGGACTCGCAATTCCACCAGTCGGGATTCTCCTTGATTCGCGAAAACACCGAGAAACGCGACGAGGAATCTTTGGTTCTAAAAAGTGAGCCGGGACGGTTTCATCTTAACGCTGCGCTGCTCTGGAGGAAGATTTGAGCCAGCCAGAGGTGTCGCACTTAAGCGCGCAGGGGCTGTCGCTGCGATGGTGCAGTCGGTGGTGTCGCGCTAACTGCGGACGCGTGGCGGCCCGACACGTGCCGGGAACGCGTGTGACCCCATGGACCAAATAGAGGAGGAGAGAGCAAGTACGGAGCGGCGCGCTTTAGCTCGGAGGAATTAGTAAAAGGCGACGCGATTGCTCGCAAGCGAAAGGGCTCCCGCGAGGGCACTTTCCCAAAATAACAGAGGCAGATGGCCCAGGATCGTCCGCACGTGAGAAACTCTAGAAACTTTTTCTCATTTATTGACAGTTTGTCCTGTTTTCACGAGCGAAATCGTTAAGGTGCGAGGCGACGCTGCTGGTCCTTCCTATGATTTACATTGAACGAGCGACGGAGGCGACGGAGGCGACGGAGGCGTCTCCGCATTCCAATCCCATAAAGTGGAATTATCTGCGGTATCGTTTGATCCTTAGCGCGCACAGGAACAGAGACTAGCGATGCTATCGACTATAAGTCGGGACTATTTATAATCCGCGAGTGTCACCGGCAAGATAGAGGACTCCATGCTGCTTATGGCGCATCTCTAGGCGTCCTGGTGCGCGACGTTAGCGAGATTCGCGACGCGTGCCACGGACGCCGCGTGTCTCCAATTGATCACTCGCTACATTAGCATCGCGGCGAGAGTCAGTAAAATCTAAGACGCGATGCTCCCTGGCGATCGGTTCTATTAGCACGGATAGTCGAAGCCCAATCAAAAAGTCATTACAACTTTTTGCCGACTCAATCAAGAAGTTAATGTCCTTTAACCTCTCGGAATTCCCTGGAGAGCCGAGGATCTTGGACCGAGCGCAAGAAGTCGACGGTTCTCACATGTCCAGCAGAATGGATTGCCGCATTATGATTGATCGCCTATTGGGTTCGCGGCTACCGTCACTTTTTTCCCCACGAATTCTTGCTACTCTGACAACGAGAATTCGAGTAGCTCGCAGGAGAAGAAAGAGAGAGAGAGAGAGAGAGAGAGAGAGAGAGCAAGAGAGAGAGAGGGGAGGAGGAGAAGAGGCGAGGGCGGTAAGGTCGACGCGTGTCGCTACGAGATTCGCCACGTGAAATTCATCGAAAAGATAATCCGAAAAATGATGATTCTCGAGAATCCTCGAGACTCTCGGCGGTACCTTCTGTCTGATTCGCTCGATTTAGCAGGACTCGTTACTCCATGGTGAGGAGGGAGGCCCTCGTGTCCCAAAATGACCGGTCGGCCGATACGCTAGGATGGCCACGCTGGCCAATGCGACTGAGCGCCCGGCGGCGGGACGCTACTTCCGGGGGCGCAAATATGTCAGGCATGTCAGTGATCTCTCTGGATGCGAAGTGACAACTCAAAAGACAAAGTGAGTCCTAGTTCGGATGGCACCGATTGTAGCAGCGATCTAGGAAAACGACGGCGGCGTCGGGACGCTTCCTCGTAAAACGATTTCGACGTCGGGAATCCATCTTAGGGTCGTCGAGTCTGTCCAAAGTCCAATAACCAGCGCGTCGAAAAACCGCGGCCTTAAAAATATTCAGGACCGTTTGTCACGCTGAAATATAGTGAAGAGGCACACGTACCCAGCATCCCGCGTGTTGCTGCGCATGGAGCACATGTGTCGAACCTGAAATATGTAGGCGTGGCCTCGGATACGCTAGCAGACGCGTCCCGACGACCGAATATGTTCACCCCTTCGACGCTCCTCCCTCGAACGAGGGTGGAAGTCTTTCCATTGGCCCGGGCCACCCTTAGCCGCCTCCACCTGCCTTCAGCCACTCGACGACTAACCCCTAAATAGGGGGATGCGCGAACGATATTCTCATTTGAACGTGGACCGCCGGTCCGTGCCGTCGACAGAAACCAGTTACGAGTTGACGCGCGTTATCGCACGAAAGTGAGCCTGCCATTATTTTACATAAAGACTCTTCGCCTCGTCGGAGCCTGGAGAATCCGGAAGTCGCGGCGGCCCCTTCAGCCTGTCAAACGAGAATCTCAGGAATTTTTGACGGATACTTCGATTGCCTGTCAGGGTGAGTCTGCACGCTTCGATGCGTCTTTCGAGCGCATATTCTGTTCAGTTACCGATTACTCTCAGTTGTTTGTCTCTTGACCTACCACACGGTAGAGCTAACGCAAAGCATCCTATTAACGATTACGATGATGATGGTGTTCAGGGTATCTCGGCGGGCGAGATTCTAGTCCAACCTCCGGAACAAGAGAGCTCGAACCACGATGACAATGGAGGATCGTTCAGGAGGTGTAGACAGAGCCGTTCCTGCCATCGCAACGACCACTTCCTCGACAGGCACCAGGACGACGCATCCTGGTTCCGACGCCTCCTACCCTTTGCAACGTTCTTCCAAGAGATCCTTCGACGTCGCGTTCCTAGTAGCACCGGACGAGAATCTAGCCAGGCGTCAAAGCGAGAAACTCAGGCTCGTGTCTTCGGACAGACTGATAGTAGAGGGTAGAACGCTCGATCGAGAAGAACCGGAAGTGCCGAGCGAGCGGGATTCCGAGAGGTTCCCACAGAATCTTACGATAACTGCCAGTCGACATTACACGGAGAACTCTTTGAGTCCGCCGTACTTGTCTCCGCAGCTGACAGCGACGCTGCCGGGTCTGTCGCCGGAGTCCGGCAGATCTTACGCGGTTGTGCCAAGAACGCAAAAGACGCCGAGTCCGCCGAGCTTCCTCGGCGTTCAGAGGAATCCTGCGGTCCAAGCGATGAGCCAGGACTCCCAACCAGGCATCACCGCTCCCACCGACAGAGGTGAGTCCAGGAGCGCCTTCACTAAGGTGGCCTTCACCAATCAGCAACAGCAGCAACAGCAACAACCGCATAGAAATGGCTTTGAAGACGGACAGATATCCCCGAGATCTTCTGTCTCGCCAGACCGATCGAATTATCGCAACAGCGTCAGTCCACCGGTCGTTTCTCTTAACGCTCCTCCGACGTCCTACAAGTACGCGTCCTTCCCTAACAAGATGTCCTATCCCTTCCTCATGAGTCGGAACGATCCTCAGCAGAACAATCTTCTGGAGAATCTGAAGATCCCGCGAATCTCTCAACCGCCAAAGGTACCCAGTCCGAAATTGCCGGGATTTCGTCCAGACTTGCCTGCAGTTTACCCGAATCTCCCATATAATCCGATCTCTGTATTTCCACCAATGGCCGAGGCTTTGACGCGGCCGCGATTCCTCGCGACGGCCGGCGTCGCCGGACTCTTACCGCCGTCCTTCGCCGCTCTTACGCTTCCGGCTCAAAATGTATGCGCCAAGTGCAACCTCTCCTTCCGTATGACCTCCGACCTCGTGTATCACATGAGGTCGCACCACAAGCACGAAAGCACAGGGGAAGCCGCGAGAAGACGTCGCGAGGAGAAGCTAAGGTGTCCCGTTTGTGACGAAAGCTTCCGGGAAAGGCATCACCTGACCAGGCACATGACTGCTCATCAGGACAAGGAGAGCGACGCCATCGTGGATCATCAGGTCGAAACGAAGAGGCGAACAGCGCCGGTTCACGGGAAATGACATCGCAAGTTGCGAGAGGACCACCTGCCCGGACCGATCTCCGCATCCACGAGATCGGTCTACGAATACGAGAACTAAGGATGTCTATAGGATCCAAAGGATCCACAGGAGCCAATGAATCTTTCCGAGTGGCCGCGTGCAGAGTATACCTTTCAAGATTATCCTCCGTATAGGCATTACGCGTAGAGAGTATCACGTACCTATTTAAGAGACATATTATTACTTTAAGAGCGATTGATCATCGCGCGTTCCCTCTCTAGTCAATAATAGTTAGGCGAATTCTGTAAATAGACGTGCGGATCGGAACGATCGCGCGTAGCGAATTGGAATGACAATTGGGCCTCTTGCTCCGTGTACCTGCGGGTTTCAGAGATGGAGAACGGAGAAGCCAGATGATGTTGAGGCGTGCATGACAGAATGAGAGAAAGAGAGAGAGCGAGAGAGAGAGAGAGAGAGAGAGAGAATGAGCGAGCGAGAGAGCAAGACAGTAGCCGTAGGTCGAAGCAGAGTTGCGAAGCACATTGGTTCGGGCAAGGCAATAAATAGCTCGTAAACCGTAGCGCGTCACACATAAACCGTCGGAGCGCGCATAATGGTAGGAAACAATGAATGCCGTAATCGGAAACAGTACCGGTTTGTTATCTGCCATTTACACTCCATTTAACTTCAAACAGTGAATCGGGCGACGCGCATTCACGTTTTAAATACACACGACCTACCTACCTACCTAACCTGCCTTCTGCCCCCGCTGCTGCTTCCACCCTCTTCCACCCTTCACCACCCTTTCACCCTTACACCCTCCGCACTGGGCGAGCTACCCCGATTACCCCGTCGACCCCGTCGACCCCGAGGATGGCCGCTACTCAGCTTAACATAGGGTTAAACACTGCCTGCAAACGGTTTAATATTGTCCGAAATTAGGGGATTTATCCCACTCTGGCGGCCGGGCCTACCGGACGATTATCGAGTGACTACAGTATTCTGTACAGCAATAATTATTCCACTGTGTAAATAGAATTGAATACCCGTGTGGTCGCGTGCGAACACCTCGTACGTTTATCTCGTGTTGTAATCGTATCGTATCGCACCTTAACGCACCGTAACGTTGAATCGTATAACGCATTTCGAGTACTCGCGAACCTCGAAGAAAAAGCCAAAGAAGTTACACCTCTCTGTGTGAACCAGTGATAAGGACACAACGCGAATTGAGACTGGGATGGCTGTGTTGTCCAGGATGTCTCTTAGGTTAGGATTAGCCATTGCATAGAGACGCACCTGATATGTAAAATATATTTGAGTTTTGTTTTCTTCCATGAAGATGATTTACATTTATAAAATTCGTTTTATCGTTCCCATGTAAATACCATCTTGTATATAAGCATTGTATGTACACTGGTATCTCGAATCGTTGTTAACGGCTAATAAAATAATATCCATGACACACGAGACTGTTCTTCAGCAAATTCCTAGCAACGATCGATTCTTTTATTTTATGCTATATGAATTCTGTCAAAGAAAAAAAGGCAGCGTATGATTGTCTGTCGCAGTTGAAGGGGTAAGCGAATGGAAGACACGTAGCTATACGTATGACGGTGACGATGGGTTGGGGGGGGCTGGCAGGGGGGTGGTAGTCAAGACATACGCCGCTCTGCCTCGCTCGCGCGGCTTCTCGACAGTATGGCCGAGCTCCGATAGCGTTTACGTAAGAACCAAATTGATTCCTTCTGAGGGATGTTTCCCGTCCTCTGGGCGCTTCACAATAAATCATCACAAGCCGATTAGTGGGCAAGGGATTATTTCAGGGACAAGCAGGACCTTCCGCGGAATCTGAGAGACTCGATAAACTATTTGTTGGCCAGGTACGTGCATCGCGACGAGTACACCTGCCTTCCCCTTCACCGACCACTGGCTCTTCTCGATCCAATTTATCCCCTCCCCTCCCCCCCCCCCCGTTATCCCGCGTCACGATCCGAAGCATCACTTCAATTTGCCAGGGTAAAAATTGCTGGGCGCTCTAAGCTTCTCGCAACCGCAACCAATACGACAAACAATCTCTTACCACCCTCGACGGCTTAAGTTGGCCTCCCCCACTAAGTGTACTTACCCTCTGCCCGAGGTCCATAAAGATAAATAACATCGAGCACCCAGCCTCTATTCCGAAGCAGTAGCGATCCCCCCTCCCTCCCTCCTATTCTATACGGTCTACTTCCATCCTCGCGCAGTTTCATCCTTCTCCTCGAAGCTTCGCCACCCTTCGCCACCCTTCGCCACCCTTCGCCACCCTTCTCCATTCCATTCCACTTGGTTCTCTCTCGTCTTCCCACCCTTGTTAGCGATACTTTCCGTGCCCCGTGGAGAATCACGCGCATGCTTGTTCTGTCACTGAAATAATGACAATGTCATAGCCCAGGGCTGATTCGCCACGGCGCCTGCCACGTGGGCAACGATTGGACGCGCATATGCTAATATGGCGTCCGTTCCGAAACATTAAATCTTAAATTTCCTCGTGGAGAGACTTGCGTCTTAACGACCTAACGACCAATCGATAGCCGCAGCTGTAATCTCCTCTCGCGAGGCAGCCGCGCACCGATTTCCCTCGAAGCTCCAATTGCCGAAATCCAATTGCCAAGAGCCCTGCTGCGATCGGACGTGCGAGCTCCGATGTGTATCGATCATCGGCTCATCCAGATCACTCGTAAGTCGCGACGGCGACTCGTCCTGGAAAATTATCGGCCGTCACGAACGCGTCTCCGAGGCCGGAGGCTGCATCCTCCTGGATTCTGGACCCCACTAAAGCGAACCGCAACCCTGAACTCCGAATCGAGCTCCGGGGGGCTCTGCTTTAGCCGATTCGTCACGGTCCTTCAGCGCGATCATGTTATTCGACTGCGAACACGCAGCTTAGTCAGCTCTCACGCTAATCCCCAGAGCAGATTTTACTGACAACACGATGCGTCTCCAAAGAATTTCACGAAGGGCCACTCGTTATCTCGTGCGAGTCGCTGCGGACGCGGCGATTGAGCGACTCCTCGAAGAAGAGGAAAAGGACGTCGGCGTCTTCTTGTCAGCCGAACGAAGACTCGGGCATTGGGAGCACCTTCGTGATTTACCGAGTGATATTTCGTTCCACAGTTTGCCGCTTACCAAGAGCCGGACGACAATGGAGCCGGCTGACATTTCGTTTGGAATTATTGCTGCGGTGGCGGCGCTCCCGACGGCTCCGCCACTTTCAGCATCGCCAACGCGCGCGCCCTGCCTTCCTATTTTTTCAACTGCCCCTTTGTTACGCCCGGCCGTTTCGCCGTACTAATATATCCGTCCGAATTTGGCGGATGTTACGGGGCACAGCTTTATTTACGAGGAAGCGGCGGGCGCAGGGCGGCAGGGATCGACGAGCACTCGGCTGTCCGGGTCCACCCTTCGAAAGAAAGGGATGCTGTGGCTCACTGGGAGTGCGACTCCACCTTTACCAATCCCGACGCCGAGGTCAGTGCCTCAGGGCCTGATCCGGAGCACGAGCCACAGCCCGATTTCAAAATCCCACCGGTCGATCGAAAAACTCCAGAACCTTTGACCCTGCTTAAATATGTCCCACCACAAAGCAATAAAATACCTTTATCTTATTCGTGCCATTACCCCCTTGATTCGGTCGGGGTGTCCAATTTACATTTCTATCGGGGGCTTCGGAGAGATAACTCCATTTAAATAAATTAGTAATACTATCTTCGCTCCGGAGAAGGGAAGATTAAATGTTTTATCAATTTTCATTGCGATTCGTTACGCGGTGGCAACTCGATTCTTACATTGCTTCGGCATTCGATTCGGAACTGTTCTCGATAAATCAGGCGGGAACCAGTCCTCCATGGAGAACATTGCAAACTGCAAGAGAGCGTCAATGTTCGAACGAAGAGCCCTTCTCCCTTCTCCCTCTATATTCTACTAATTCTTTCGAAACGTCACCCTCTAACTTCTAGTAGCAAGCGCGATTCCGCGTGTCCCGTCGCTTCGTTAGGAAGGTAGGACAATAATGGGGCATAACAACGGCGTTAACACGCAGTAGCCGCGACCCCGGACGCGACCCGAGACCCTCCCCGGTGAATTACGCCTCTGATAATTACTAGAAATTAATGCGCAACCCGAGGTGCCGAGGCGCCATTGTATCCCAGTATTTTCCCGAGCACGCACGTCCCTGCTGCTCGGATTAAGGATTTCTCGAAACGCGCTGGTGGAACAGGAGGCGGACGAGGACGGGAAATTCGAAAATTGAATCGACGCGCCGACAGCCGCACGCAGATTAAACCTGCGGTCGGCTACGAGCAGATAGTTTAATGTGAATTTATTGCGATCGCGATACGCTCTGAAAACGTCGCGTGCTCCTGCCGCCGATAGCCACGCGTGTCCACCCTCAGTCATTGAGTCACTGTAATCGTCAATGCCTTATAAACTGTCTTTCCCCGTCCCTCCGTAGCCTCCGACTCGCCGACTCGCCGGCTGTTCGAACGAGCAATGCTGCGTCCTTTTCCAACGTTCTTCTCTCGAAGGACATCCGTTTGCGTAAGAATGAGGAAATGTGAGGAATTTTCGAGCCGAGTGCAGTCTGTCGTTTTGTTTCGAGGTGGAACTTTATACTGAAACGCTGGCAGAAGGAAAGATTTAGCGATAAGAATTAAGATCCAACAATCGAATAGGCGAATAAGCGAACAGACGAATCGTCGTCGCGACGTTCGAGAAAGCCGGAGAGACGGGAGGCTGGAAGGAAAGAGACGCGGGATCCCGCAGATACGAAACGTGTCCTTCTGCCATATTTCACTTTACTTAATTCATATGGTAATGGGCTGGCGGACGGGTTAGTCAAAACTTTTGGGACAATGCGAGGACAATGGTTGACGGTGGCGCGAATGCGATATCGAATTCGCTCTGGCGACGTGCCTGTTATCGACAATGTCCGACCGCTGGACCGGAAGCCATTCGGCTGGCCCCGTCACCAAATTTATCAAACTTTCCAAGGCTATGGAATAATTATACCTACTGCCTGAAACCGCCTGGCTCGACGATATTTAGAGGTTACAGTCGAATCGTGCGAGCTGTCGATTCGTTTGACGTCACACAGTGGCAGTCGCGTAGTTGGCGGCACTGGCGACTACGGCAGTTGGCATCGTTCTCGTGATATGCGAATCAAACAGCCATTTCGCGATGAAATCTCGGGTCAATCTGCAAAATCACATATGTCGAAGAGCGCGACACTCCCATCCAATCTAGAAGTGGCCCAGACGATGGGCGATTCGGCAGCGCTACTCAGCACATACGTTTCATGTTGTAGCTTTGCAATTGCAGAGAGTGAAATTTCCAATCGCGTTGTCGCCATCCTCTCAGTCCTCCCAGCGGACGTTTCCTTTTTTTGGTGACCACAAAAGCGAGGAAAGCGTTTCGAGCCACTCAATTTTTGTCCAAGATTAATACTCTTGGAAACGAGGAGGCGAGAAACCGAGAAACCAAGGAGTCCTCGACTATTCCAGTTGCGAGGAAATTGGCTGTCCCGGCATATGCGTCGACTCTGGCACGCGGTGCCGCGGGGTCGCATTACAAATTTAATCTTACAAATGGATCCGAAAACTTGGAAACAATGGAATATATGAAATGCGGCCGCGTATATCATCGCGCTAGACGTGGGGTGAGTCCAGCGGCAATATTGTCAGGGCCGCCGATCCATATTCTCCGAAAGCCGCTCGCAAGTCGCATCCGGAATCCGCCAAGGCGAGACGACAAAGACAAAACGAGAAAATACTTTGCTTCGTTTTCGCTTTCGATCCTCGGCAGCTTCGCACGTCATCTGCGGAACAGTCGCATCTGGCAACGGCAGAGGAACCTTCTCTCGATTGTCTCCACCATTTCTACCTGTCCACGGCTCTTGTCCACGGCTAACAACAATAGTACGTAGTTTGGAGAATCGTTGCCACTGTAGCTCGTCAATGACGATTCCAGCGCGTTGCTTCTTCACGTTCCACGTTCCCGTCATTTCGTACTTGATATACCCGTCACCCTACCGACGAGAGGAGAGGACCGCGAGATCAACGCGAGGCTGGATGTCGTTGGGCGTCGTTGGGCGTCGTTGGGCGTCGCAGGACCCAGCCGAAACCGAGTAGAGTCTCCTCCGGCGGGATTAGCATAAATATGCCGTCTTAGAGCGGGCCGTTTGTCATCGTTAGCAAAGCACACGCTTCCTGGGACTCGCGCAGTCACACTCCTGTGAATCGTGGCCGAGCTGTTCCATTCCCTCGGGAACCCCAGAGTCGAGTCCCGCCGGAAGGAAGTTCGGATATAGCGGCACCGCAAACTCTAGTTTCTCGAGATTTTCAGTTTGCGAAGGTAGAGTCCCTTGCCTCAGTTTGCGCGCTTTGACCTTTGAGTCCGTGAGCCTTTCGCCATCCGTATCTCCCGCTGATCCGCGAAAGGGAATCGAGGACCGTCTGGGCCCTGAGGAATCGCTAGATCGGCGCTGACGCCAATCTGCTGAAGCGTATCGCAATACTTCATAAACACCCTTCGCAGCTCACCCGGGGCACTTCGGGAGCGACATTACTTTTCTATTAGTATGATTGAATAATTCCTCGGAGAAATCGATACTGGTCGAAAGATTGACATGGCGAATAACTTGGCAACTTTCACAGGACGCTGCAGAGCGCTGCACGCTGCGCTCGCTACTTTTCTTATTCTCTCGCTATTCTCGGAATCATTTCTCAAGAATGGACTCCTCTGGGTTCGAGTCCTGCGCGATGGTCGGTTACCACTCGTGGCTCTCTTCTCCAGCCTCCGCTCTCCTTGCTCTCTTTCTCTCTCTCTCTCGCTCTCCCTCGCCTCTTGTCCTCGGGGACCGTTTGCTACGGATAATTCATATTTATGACCGAGCGCTCTATCAACCCCGGTTGCCTCGAACCCATTTAATTGAGACGTCCGTGTCGGACGAGCAATAGGGTGCGAACATTGTTTCACGAAGTTCTCGCGGGGCTGCGAGAGACAATGTCGACTGCAGGTTCGATGGCGATTCGCCTTAAGGCGACGTCCAAACGTTCGCGGAGTGTGAATGACCGTCGCTCTGTGCACTTTGCACCTAGTCGGCCGTTATACGGCTCCCCCGCTAACCCGCTTCCCCGCTTCCCCGCACCCTTGTTACTTCGTCTCTCTCGGATGAGCTGCGCCCCAAGATAGGAAGCAAAGAGGAATAGCGCAGTGTGTACATTAATTGAAAGTGCGTCGAGAATGAACGAGCGAGAGTTACTTTTGAGAGTAGCAAACACCCTTTCGCACGTCGCTCCCCCCCTTCTCCCCCTACCGACTATTAAATACTAATTCCATTAAAGCAACGAAGGGGTGCGCGCCTATATCTCTGACCCATATTTCATGGAAAAAGCTTTTCAATCTGAAAAAATACTTATGGAGAGCCTGATCGAAAATATGGAAGCCACTCTACCACGGACGACTCTGTTCGCTGCTGGAATTATAGTCGAAACTTTTTGTCTGTCTATCTTCACGTCCCGATTCTCATCGAATACTTCTAGATCGATGTGAACGTAGCGGCGCTATCGATACGTAAAAAGTATTCTCCAGCAAAGTGCGAAAGTTCTTGTGCATCGATAAATGAAGGTTCGCCCAGCGCGATGCAATCGTGCAGAAGTTGGCGATAACGCGTTTTCAATTAGAAACGGCGCGATTCAACCGAATAAGATTAAACCTCTCGCCCTGCCATCCTCGTGTAACTTATAGTGTGAGCGCTCCAGGCGCTCCAGGTAATTCATAGAGGCTCCATTCTCTCTCTCTCTCTCTCTCTCTCTCTCTCTCTCTCTCTCTCTCTCTCTCTCTCTCTCTCTCTCTTCGCTCCCATCAAGAACCAGCAGTCACGTCTTTCTCCTTTCCAAAGCGACGCTTCTCGCTAAACATCACTCCGTCCACTTCCTCGCTCGAACTTTTAGTTCAATTACTCTAGGACCTATCGAACTATCGGAAAATAACTCATTCGCAGAGAGATACATGGTTTCAATCGCTAAAAGGTCTTCGCGAATGCGATAAGAAACTCGCGGGAGTCGTACGATGGACGTACGTCGCGACGCTGACAGTGAGGACGCTGACGCGCGACACTCGATGGGTCCAGGTTATCGAGATGAGCCGTAAAACGCCGGAGAAAGAAAGTCCCGCAGCTCGAAGGAAGGTCCTTCGACGCTCCGAAGCGAGAAAATGCTGCGCTGCTTCGTTCCTCTCTAACGAGTCATTCTCGTCGTCAGACTTCTGTCCCCAGTTCGGGCCAATAAGCCCAATAAACTCATTCGCTGCTTTACTGCGAATCGCTTTACAACTGGTGGCTATGAGGTGGCAGCTATAGAGCCGGTAGCTCTGGGAAACAAGGAAACTAGTTATCGAAACTGCGCTAGTTTAAATTACGAGCTGAGGGCAACTTTACGATTTATTCTCTATAGGGGATGCGACGTTGACGCGCCCTGGGAATATAATCTCCACGCAAAATCATTCGCGATCAGGAGTTATGGGAATCGGATGAAAGCAGGAAACACGGTATAAGGTGTACAGAGAGACAAGAGCCAGCTGCAAATATGTATCAAAGTGGTCTCGAAGCTGTGAGACACGTCGACACGTTGCACCTCCTGCGCCTCGATTCGTCTTCCGTCGCAGCATCCATCTCCCGCCCCCCCCCCCGCCTTCCCTCATCCTTGGACATTTACGTTCGGCAGCAGCCGCGATAGAGTTTTCACGAAAGCGAGCGTGTGTGTCTGCGTACACGTACGTAGGCGCGGCCGAGAGAGGGAGTGAGGGAGCGAGAGAGCGAGAGAGCGAGAGAGCGAGACACTAGGGGTTGCTCGGGGTGCCCTGAGGCCGGAATTGAAACCACCTCATTACCACGGGGCGGGATGCCGGAGAATCCGTTTTGCGAATATTGGAGGTAATGTCGCGAGCGGTTTTATACAAGAACCGTCACCCCCGGACGTGAGCGCGTGCCCGCGGCTACCGTTCGCATTACAAAACCCTGATGAAAAATGGAAATAGCGATTCGTTGTTTTCTCGTTGTGAGATTTTAAAACGATAAACGTTCGAAACTCAAAACTCTTGGGGGATGAATCCGTCGATCGGCCAAAATCGGCAAAATAATTAGTTCCTATTGTGCAACTGGAGGTACCTTATATTTCTCTAGGACTCAAAGGGCTGAAAGGCCGTCCACTCTCCTGAAAAGTCTAAAGTTTCAGGAAAAGATCAGAGGCCGTTTAGGAAGCAGATGACACGTTCGCCTTGGCACGATAAGAAAATGGAAGCCGTAACACGCCCTGCGAAGATGCCTGCATTACGAAATACGAAGGAGCCCCGGCAATCACGTTTACGAGTCCATGATACGCCGCCTAACCGTTCTACGTTCCGCGCATAACAAGAGACGCAGTTGGCCCGAGAGAGAGAGAGAGAGAGAGAGAGAGAGAAGCAGAGGAGCTACCCTTTAGCCAAGCAACGTTACAGCCTTAATTAAATGTTTGTCATTAGACGCTCTCTTGGCTGGTGGCTCGTTGGTTGCTGGTTGGTTGCTGGCTGGTTGCTCACTGCCTGCTACCACGACTACCGAAATACTTGCTCAGGAAGCAACAATGCTAGGATGTTAAGTGCTTAGCCTACTCGAGTTAAATCGCATCCAGAGATATTTCGAGAATTTCGGGTTTTATGACAATAGCTTCGGAGTGGTTTTGCCACAGGATGCGTGCAGGACATGCACCGTATCTATCTTCATCCTGCAGGATACATGGAAGATGCAGGAAACAAACTCCCGTGCACTCCGGAAAGAAACGGATTCCCCGCGTCGGGCATATTGGTGATTTTTCGCGAAGCACCGCCGCCGACTATTTTCTCCCTTCGAGAGAAACGCTATCACGGTCAAGATGGCGATACGTATACAGTGTGCTTCACCTTATATTAGCATATAAACTCCTAGCCCCCAGCGCGGCCCTCCCACGTTTTGATTTATGTACTAAATATGCCTCCCCGGCCCTCCCAACTCCTCTTCGAGAAACTAAAATAACCGGGCAATGGAGAGAAAAGAGGGGAGAGGACTCTCTTCGTGAGCAAGCTCTATAGAAAATAGCGTAGAAAAAAACACAAGCAACGAATCGGTTGCATGATAATATGGTAATACGTACGCTTGAATTAAAACTCACGGAGTAATCCGGTAATAATTCAAGCTCCGTGTATCAAAGCGAATAAGCATAAATGAATAATTGCGCGATAGATATTTTAACGCGCTAGACTCTCCTTGCTGCGCGAAATGTTCAAGTATCGAGAGACAATACGATGCGAGTGCGTCGCAAGGCGTGACTGGTCCAAGCGTCGACTTTACGGATGCGGAATCGAGGCGCCTCGAGCTATAACGTCGCAACCGGCAATTCGAATCGAAATCTACTGGATGCCGGTTTAACCGAGTTTGCACGTCGTTTATGCATATCAGGCAATTTTCTTACGGTTTCACTGCGTTAAAATATGTATAGAATCGGGTTAAGCTACCGACGAGGATGTTACCCGAAGCGTCGAGTGCAGGCGGGGAAGCTGTTAAGGGACCACTCTCCCCATTTGCATGGCATCACTGCGATTTCGTTAAAATCATACCTTTCCCATAACCTCTATATCCATTAACCTCCAGCGATGCAGCATGGTTAATTCGTAACTCATCGCTTACCGGAAACTCTCCAAACGGAAATAAGAAAACTTCAACGGTCCAGTACAATAACCTAGAAATTCGGCATCCGTATATGCTCGAAGTCTAGACACTAATATTTTCATGCTCCTCATCGTGCCAAGCCATATGCAAGATTTCTACATGGAATTCCATATCGTTCGATCGCGTTATGCGCAAAGGAATCGAAGCGTGTTTGAGTGGGAATGTAAGCGCGAGTAAAAAGGAGTTAAAAATGTGCAAGCCTTCAGGTAGAAGGAGGAGCAGAGACTGTACCAGACGTCAAGAAAAACGAACAATGCTTCTGGACTTTTGTTTCCGAAGACACATAAAAATCGCTCGCAACGTAAACCATGCGAAGCAGCCCTCGGACCACAGTAGACACTTTTATGTATCTCACATTAATTTGCATAATCGAATATAAAATTTGAATAGGACGCACATTCTTTTGTCGACTCCCGCGTCGTAAGCCACCGCAAGACGCCATGACTGCCTTCCACCTCCTCTTCACTTCAGCAGCCTAAAATTATTACCGAATCAATTCCATCGTTTCTCCTCTGCGAGCGAAGGGCAGTGTTCACTAACGAGAAATAATCAGGTGTTTTCGCGATCCTCTAGCACATTGTCAATACGGGAACTTGGGTGTCAAATGTGCCGCAAAACCAAATAAGCCACGAATGGTTATGCGAGGTAGAATCGAAGTCTGTTCGCTTGCCAGAAGCGCAGGGGTATTGGCAATCTTGCTGAAAGCGTTCTCTACTTACCGATAGTCGATTTACACGATTGATCTAACATCTCTCGAAATTAGAACAGTGCTTTTATACAATATGAGTGTTATCTAGAACTCTGATTTACCTGCTGTCTGTATCTCGTTATCACCTTATCATCGGCACTTATCCACCATGGAGCAAAACTGTACCGTCACAGGAAAAGAGATACTTTTTGCCCACTCTCGAGAACATTGTACGGTGGCGCCGCCTTCATTGTTCCGTATGCACTGCAGCGCATCCGTTCCGCGATACGCTTACCGACAGATCACGAGAATATCTCTCTCGCCTCTACATCACTCACTACCTTATCATCGATCAAGTCTTTCTGATTGAGTGACGACGCGTACTGCTTGGGACAACTGTGATAAATGTTTGTGCGCTATTATTTATGCACGTATTATTTATTTTGTATGCGTAATCAACTGTAATCGACCGCAGAATAACTTGCTACTTTCGGTATGGACGAACCCCTGAGTTACCGTAGGATTCGGCAGTGAATAAAACTTTTTTAATTCGGTAAGTGCTGATGTGTGTCGTGCAGCGTCTGGTGCAACTTCTGCTTGCAAGATGGTAGCACATCTACTACACGGAAAGTAAACATGAAGGAAAGTGAAAGGTGAGCTGATAAGTAGTTGTTTGGATCATCGGATGGAAACAGCGGAATTTCAACATTTCCTATGATCGTTCATTCAGTCAACTATTCGTGCGTTGATATTCGAGTCTCTGCTATTTCGCCGGCGGAGCTCTCAGAGCACTGGTCCGGTTTGCTAAGTCCTTTGCAGGTAGTTTTTTCTGGCCCTTGCAATTAGTGTATGTAATTTGTTCCCTCAGCCTGACGGAAAGGTTTGGGGTAGATCCGTATTTACTTCCCTTTGCTTAATCGCTTTCGTCAGTGCTTGCTTCGCTCCTTTAGGACAACGTCTTTAGTGAGACGTAGATAAATACCAGTTTCAAGCAATTCCTAGTACACGATTCTAATGTTATAAGACTATTTTCAAACTAAAAAATATTCTACAGGCATTGGTAAAGGGAGCTTCGTGTGATTGCCTCAGCAGCGATGGTAGATTTCGAATTTGAATAATTCTCTAAACACTGAACTATTCTTTGCAATAGTCACGGTGTACCTTCTATGGATCCAATGTTAATCCAGCAGTGCATATTATTCCCATTTTCGGAAGAAATTTGAAAATGACTGTGTTACTGAAAATATCTGTAGCTGAAAGCACTCGAGAGATACGGCATTAAAAATTGTTCTCGTGAGAGGATGTGTACGCATCTTTATGCTTGCACCGAGACACATACTACTTCTCCATTTGGAGAGTGAGCCTTGGCTTCATCCGTTTAGCTGGATCGTTCGAAAAAGCCCATCTCGTCGCGCACCACTGCTAGCGAACGTTCTGACGTCCAAGTGCTTCTTGGTTTCTTTTTTGACATACGAATGCTTGCGTGGTCCTTAGAAGGCGTGAACGGGCGTCGCATCACAAGTTACACGCAAAACAAGAGAAGACGCACTCTATCGAGATTCCTCTGCGGGGTCAATCTTATTCGTTGGTCTTCTCGAGGGGTTCTCCGTATGTCGAGAACGAAGGGGTTGTGAGCCTTAGGGCCCCCTTAAAAGAAGGGGAGTAGGTATCTCTCCGACTGTGAACCTTCGAAGGACAGCTTACTCAAACAGCGCTACTAATTCGGGAATTATTTGAATAAACATCGGGAGTTTCGAGTTGCTCGTTCGAACGCTGCCGGCTTCTCTGATGGGACGTGGGAACTTCCATTGCGTTCCACACGTAGCCAGCTTCAGAGAGTGCATGCGTGCTTGTTGGTATGCGTGCATCTGTCCGTACGAATGATTTCCCCCAGTAGAAGCGAGAGAGAGAGAGAGAGAGAGACCGCATCGATTCCTAGGAACCCATCGACTTCTCCTCAAGCCCCAAATCATATTTGAAATTTGAAAAATTACAGTAAAATAATGAAATTGGTAATTCTGATTAGTGTGACTTTCGAATGGAAGCGATGTACCAAAACCATGATGGCCGACGGTGGTCAGAGGCAAACTATGCTTTGACAGGGAAGAGATCGAGCGGGGAAGTGCGCGGTGGGTCCCTCGTTGGGTGACTTGTCGGTGGGTGCGCGAAGGCACATATATAATAACGTAAACTAGGTGGCAGGCGGGAGCTGGCCAGGGTAAACAACGGGGTGGCCCAAGACTAATCGCCGTTCGTCCCGGTTAAGGTTCCCACATCGGCTCCCGTGGCATTATGAGACCCGTCGTGCTCTCACGCCTCCGCCCAAACCAGCCGGCTAACCTGCCGCCAGTTGCCACTACACCCTACGGCCCAATCAGGCCCAATGCCCTCGCACCTCGAAGCCACATCGGCACGCAGCTCACTTAAAACTGTCAATATTGAGTCACAGAGCTTAAAGAGTTTCAGTTTTCAGACTTATCTTAGAATTCAACCTTACAAACGGATACTCGAACTTCCGACTCGAGATTTCACGACTTTCAACTTCCGTCGCACATTTCAACGACTTTGGCAATCGCCTCTGATTCTTATAGAATTACCTAGCTAATTTTTGGCGTCATACTTAAACAGCCAAAAATCAGCGAAGACTCTGAGCCGCGACAAACAGACTCACTGTCCATTAACTTGAGCTGGATACGTCGCAGCGCGAGTGAAATCGAACGATGGATCAAACGCGAGAGATCCGCATTCCATTTTCTCATTGTCCGGAATGTCCGCACGCTGCTCGGTCGTAGCTTCACAGCAAACACATACACGCGCGCGCCTATTAGCTGCTGCGGATATGATGTAGAGGAGCGATCGTACGGAGCGGTGGTCCGACGCTTCGAAATTCGAGTGAGAAGCATGTCGAGGTGTGTGGGCAAGCGAGGCGACCCCTACCGAGCAGCGGGACGCTCACTGGCCCATCGCTAGACCTTCGCTGGGCCCTCACGCAGGGCTGCGGAGGACTCGGAGGACTCTCTTTGTGAATCGCCGTCCCGGCGTGAGTCCCAGCGTGAGGAGGTCTCAATCTTGAGAGAGAGGCCCGCTACGTGGGCAGCTCCGCGACTTACCCTTATGATTAATCGGCACCGCCTACTTACCAAGTCGGTTCTAGAATGCTAGACTACAGGGTCCTCACAGGGAAGCAGCATCCGGAGCCCTGCGGGGGCCCAGGAACCAATCGGAGGGCAGGTACTGCCGTTTCCAAATACGTCGCAAGACGCGTACGATTCTTCTCAAGACTCCTCGTCACCCTCGTATTTGCATATGGTGTGGAGAATACTTAACGTTTTGCTCGACTTTTATTTATCGCCCTTCTCACACATGCATACACACACGCGTGCGCGCGCATGCAATCTCGCACCCGTGCCAGTCACCACGAGACACCTTCGGCCGGTGCACCTCGAGTAAAGTACCGATTCATCTCGATCGGTTTACCCCAACCGGTCTCGAGGAACCAGAATCTGACCCAGTGGAGAAATAGAAATTGAAAAAAGAAGAAACGCTTTACGTTAAAATCTCCTGACTACGGTCAGGCGAGCTATTAATCACACCTTCGTGTGGAACGCCGGGACACGCCTCGTCGATACACTAAATATTGGCTATCGAATCCACAATATCGATCACTCGCTATTTTGTAGCCGCGAATCCTTTTAAGTTAAATAGTGATGAGCTGAAAATGAAACGATGATCGCGACTTTCGAGTGGAACTGAAAATAAGTCTGAAGATGACAGGGACAGTATCACGAGATACGTCCTAAACTTGATGTCGAATGATGCATTTACATAAACTTGCTGCCTTTCTTCTAAATTCTGTATTCTTCGGCCCATGAGAATGAGTGAGCCAAAAGTACGAAATCGCAGGACCGATCGGAATTAACCTGGACACATTCCTTCTGGGGTCGAAAGGCGAAGTCACGCGACGGTCAGGCGATATCGCTCATTAACTGCGTCGACCCAAGCTCTAATTCAAATGGGAGTCCGAGTCAGACGTGCCCGTAGAACATAGGAATAAAAAATTAGAGACAAGCCAGGTATCGGATATATGGAAACGCGATCGCTATCGCCAATCTAAATACTTGCTCTTTCCTCGAACTGCTCGACGGCATCGACCGTCGACGTTCCGGCAGGCGCGACGTCATTCGTTTCTTAATAAAAGAAGAAACTCTGGGACGAAACGAAGAGCTTCGTAACTCCAGGCTCTGGGAAAACCTCAGGGATTATATCGCCTTCCTTAATCAAAGCAACACGAATTGCCTGTACCAACGCGGATATATATATACCATACCATCCTCCTGTCGGCGTCACTTCCGGAGAGGAAGACTCTAGCTTCGGAGAGGTCGGGATCTACTCTGAGAACTGAGGAGAATCCAGGAGAAAGATGTTTGAGAATCTCTTAACTGCGCTACTTTGACTGCTCGGGGTGAACGAGGAAGAAGCCAATGTGACGTGGCGCTACGCGCTGCTCGACACGAATACAATTTCTTCAAGTCGGTCATTTATCCAATTGAAACTCACCGATACCATGGTCCATTAGCCAGTTCCCGAAGAAAGTTATCTTTGCCGACCGGCGTTAGGATTCGACGTCCCCGCGATACGCTTAACAGTTGACGGAACACGAGACTATTCTCCAAAGTGGAACAGTCGGAAGTTCGGGACGAAGGAGTACCGGAACAAGTACAGTCTCGCAGGAAACTCGTGCTAAGCCTGTGCGATGTGGCAGCATCAGCATCCTGAGCTCCGGGCGCCTCTGGAAAGACAGGCGGAAGACCGGTGGGGCTGGGGCACATCCCGGAAGGCGACAGACGTTTTAAATAAGCAATGCGACGCCCAGCGTCGAAACGTGACGGAACCGAATTATTCCATTTTTCAGTCCGAAAAGTAGCAACGTCAGCTGCATTATGCAACTTGTCTGAGTAACTGCACAGCCGGTCACTCCAGTGAGTTTCATGATCCACCACGAAGTCAGGCAATCGAAAAAAAAGAAAGAGAAAGGAAACTTGCATTGTACCTCCTTCCGCAATTATCTCGACATTTTGGAGTTCTCTCAAAATTTCTTGGCTCGATCTAACGAAGCCAATCGATATTCCTTTGGCCCTTGAATCGTGATCGGCCTCCGGGCTTCCTTGAGAAATCCTTTGGGTGACCGCGAATTGATAAGACCGGCCAGTTGGCAGCACTGCCAGATTCGAGAGTCTAGGCATCAGCGTTTGGCATGCCGATAGCATCTTCCCTCTCACGCCACCCCCCCCCCCAACCCTTTTGGATAAATAGCGATGCGGATAGCTTAATTTCCGGGCAGCTGGCGAAAGTACACGATGCGAAGCCACAGGATCCCCAGACTCGTCGATCGTCTCTCCGAGAATTCCTTCCTTATTCGTTCCAAGTGTCCCGGGAAGGCCTTCACGGATTGCTCTCTGGCTTTAATTATTTGGAGCCAGCTAAGGGTCCAGTCTCAGAGTCTTACTCGAGCGTGATGCGCTTCGCTGAAATGCCCTTGGTCCAGATGAAGATGAACGCTAAAGGGACTCGTGTAATTCTGCGTGGAAGCAACAAAGAAGATCAGTTCAGCGCGGATAGACAGTTCTGCTGGGAGCGACGGCACCTGGTGGGCTTCCCCTCGGCGCATCCCGCTTCCAACCCCCTGAAACCTCCTCGAAGTTATCTCGCAAGTCGCGGATATTTATCCTTCCTACGTACGGAGTGCAGCAGCTCGGACGCAGACGCGCACGACCTCTCGTTCGGATTCCCATATATCTGCCGTTGGCAGTGCTGGCGGAGCCAGCAACCCTTATCAAGCAATCCCGCTAGATCGATATCGCGCGTATAGGTACCCTACCGGGTTAACAAGGCAATCAGGGATAGTTTCTCGATACTATACGAGCGGGGTTAACTTAATTAAGGGATGTTCTGCGTCTGCCGATTGCAAGAGAACCAATATAAACGCGTTCCGCGAACTGTGCTGCGAAGGGTCCTGGGGATGGAGGGTGGTCTTGATCTTTTTGGGAATCGAGCGTGAAATATCGAGCCAGGCGGGTGACGCGTCGGAGAACATTCTCAACGAAGCGTGTAAAAGCGTAAAAGCGTACGTGGCTGTGGAAATCATTGGGGAATACGCGACGAACAGCATTATTTCCGCTAGAGAGCTCCTCTTGACTGAAGAATCAACCAGCTTCAAACACGACTCAGTAATTGGTTCACTTAAAGTGGATCGATACGCAATTACTGTGTAATTAGCGAACCAATTAAAGACGCTTGATTCGGGACAAGTCTCTTCGCTCGTTATAGCCATCAGCCTCGAAGCTTTTATCCTGCTTTTGGTTTTTCAGGCGAAACTCAAGTTGCTTGTGACATTAAACCCTTGTGACGTCAACGAGTCCCAAATTCTTTAAGGGGACGGTGGGAGATCGAGCGGCAATCAAGACGTTGACTCACACGGCTGACAATCAAGCCAACTACGAGTTACCTCGTAATTTGGCAGTCAACGTGTTAAAAATGACCTAACATCGCACACCGGAGGCCAAAGGTCACAGGAAATAAGAGCGTAGTCCACGCGTGACGCCTGGGATACAACATTGGCGCGCATGTCGCAGTTCCGCTATGGCCCCTACTGGACCATAAGCGGATTGAACGCGACTCGTGCATTATATTAAATGATCAATAGTCGAAACAACCGTTCGATCGAGCGCGCGTCGCTAGTCAGCCCCAAAAATTAAACTGTCCGTTTCTCCGCAATGCGTGCTGCTCGTTTGCGATTGATTAACCACGAGGACGCAAAGTGCCTGCGCTTGGAACTCGCGAACGTAGGAATGCACAATTATTACACATCCATGCGGGATCCTCGCGCCCAACACCCAAGCGAACGTGCGAATGCACTTGTGCGTTGCCGCACCTGGGCAGGGGCGTCGAATCAGCCAGCGTTGCCCCGCACTTCGCAAACTTCGGGAGCAACCGGAAGGGAAGGCAGCGCAGCATCATCCAGCGCAGACTATTGCTAGTTCAAAGTTCAGCTCCCGAACCGACATCGCTCCTATAGTCTCGCATGGTGGATCGCTTCCTTCCTTAATGGCTCTGCCAATCTGTACCTGCGACTGATTATTGTCTCTGTGACCCACTCCTATCATCAATGTTCATCCGGTTATTCAGTTCGAGTGTTCAGTGGGTGCGGGCACAGTGGGCGTCGCTTCCGAATTAGTTCCCATCGATAGGTCACACTCAGGGTGCAGCCACGTTGACCCAATTATTTGTTCTTAGCGTAGGTCAGGAGGCGCGACCGCATTGTACACGGCGGCACAGGATTCTACGGCGACGACCCAGAAACTCGAAAGGCGCCACAATCGTCTCCTGATTAGCGTAGCGTCGTTCTTGCCTGCGCACTCGCTATTCTACCATCTGCACACACTGCTCGCAACTTGCCTTTTTTGCAGAATTCTCCAATCCTCGCTAAGTGACTCGAGGAAAGTTAACTGTAAGTCAAGTCGCGCGCTCTTCGGGAGCCCGGTCTACGCTGAGAAAACTCTGAGAACTCCGAGAGCTGAGAGAACGCAAGGGCGTCGTAGCAGCAACCGAGGGCTGGAGCGTCGCAGAAGCTCAGCGGAGATGGTGGAGCTCCAAGTCCCGCGTGAGACACGTACTACATATATTCGCGCTCCGAACTTTCTACCAAGAAGAAGCGAGACGCCTTTCCGGCCCTTCCAAGATTTAAGGACACTCTAGGAAGCGGCAGTCGCGCTCTGAATCCCCTCCTACCTTTTTCCTGCTAACACGAGCTTCTTCCCCTCCGTTCCCTTTCCTGCCCTCCTCTATCCTTGCTTCGATCATTCTGCTTGGAGGTTCCTTCGCAAAGTCCCATTCGGATAATGCTCAACTTCGAAACGCCCCGACCTTCCGACCTTTCGACCCGGCGAATCCTTCCGGTAAAGATAGTTATCGCTCTTCCGGGTCGCCCGAATCTGCTGGATCATTTGGAACTTTAAGATCTTCTAAAATAATTGGGGGACTTACTAGTTTCATCTTAACGCGGAATTAATCGTAAAACAAAGAACGCGCTGCGGTGAGATTCGGTTGGCTAGAAGGGCAATGAGAGGATCCGTGATACGATCCCTGTGAGCCAACGCATGAGAGCATAACAGCGGAACAGTTGAACGGTAGAACATTGGTCTCTCTGGATGTGGCGAGAGTACTAACAGGAAATAATCCTTTTCCTCTTCCGTGCCTCTGGGAGATTCTTACAGGATTCCTCTAAAAAAAAGAAAAGTAGGGAAACCTGAAATTGAGCTGTTGGCCATAGAGAAAATATTCAGAGAAAGGAGTGCACGGAAGCGCGACTCTTTGCTCTATTTGCGGATGATGCAGATGATGCATAATGCACGCAAAGACGTTAAGACTCTAGGATCGATCTTGAAGCGATGCCTTAATAACGCAGAGATGAATCGGTCAAGGTTATATTTTCGCTGCCCGTATTCGTCTCTTTTAAGTTATTACTCGCAGTTCAAGTTTTCCTCTCTTTTGTCTCGCACAGTAGTCGCCGGGAAGCTCGTACGTCAGAAAATAAAGCTGCCACTTCTTCCTGCCGTTCTAGTTTATCGTGGATGCTGAAAAGACGCCCTGCGTCCTTTTACTTCCTTCTGCTCTCCCTCTTGGAGGATGAAGAAGCCTCCTAGGAAAAGGAGGATCTGCGCGAAACTCTCATAAGAAATAAAAATACTACCATAAGAGCACAAACGAGAGACACGGGCGTGTTGCCTGAGTCGGCAGCGGGATAGCGGAAGCGGGAAGGTAACTGCTCTTAACAACTATTCACTGGAATGCTCGTCGTTGATGATGGCGATGGCGTATTCCTGGCCCGAGGAACGTTCGGACTATAAATCCTGATTAGTTTAGTGAAGTAGTTTAGTGGCCCTCAGGGTCTCAGCCGTATCGCTAGTGGCTGGCCCTGCTGGCCGTCGGAGAGTGGCTGCCACCCTGCCTGCCCGGATGCACCTTTTCACTCTCGTTCGGTCGTTTTACTTGTGGCAGTTAAAATTTCGACATAAGCCAACTTTATCGGGTGTCAGGAGGTTTCGGTAATTCGCCTTTTGCCTATTGCCCACCATTCTCCCTATCGGTGCAAGCAGCATTCGGCGCTGCATAGGGAATCGTTCGAAAAACGTCGCTGACACGCCGAGCATGCGTCATGGCAAATTAGTCTTGATCGAATAATCCTGAGTGGGAGGGATGATTTTGTACAATAAAGAATAATAAACTAGCGAGAAGGAAATGTTTAACCATTTTCATTATGGTCACGCGTCCAATTTTCTATTTGTGGTTTAGGATGTTTGACGTGGCCCCCAGAACTCTTGGCTTCCCCGTCCTCCGTGCTCGATCCGAGGATTTCCTCCTTTGAAAGAGGAAAAATGTCAGTAGAGGAAGCCGCATCCATCCGTTTCCGCAGAGCGTGCCGAGAATCGACAGAGGACTTTTTCATTCCACGAGTCCCTTCACGAGGGAAGCTCACTGCACCGGGAGCCCAGTCGACTGTTTCTGTTGCTGCCGATAGTTACTCTGTTACTCTTGTTAGCCGCCTGCATCGTCGCACCTGGCACTGCAGCTCCTGTTGCCGCCAACAGAGAGGCCATTAATCGAGAAGTTTACAGAGTGACGCATAATAATTAGCCCGATGAGAGATGAAACGAACGATGTCTGGCCCCCCACTTGACTGGGACGCGGATAATTGCGGACGACGCCATTATCGTGAACGCGAGTCTGTTTAAAATATCGAAGCACCGCTGCTGGTGCGTGCTCGGATGCTGCGTTCGAGGCTTGGCTTCGGGATTCGAGAACTGCGGAAGACGCGTGGCAGGTTGGTCCAAGTTGGCGTGGGGGAGGACCCAAAGGATAGAATACGATGCTGGAGACCGATCGAACCCTCGCGCGTACCTTTCCATGATGTAGCAGAGTACCATTCTAATTCCACATCCCTATTCCCACCTAGTTGCTCCATCTCTATTTCTACACTCACTCACCCCTTTTCCATCTCTATCGGCATTTGCGCTCCCATTCTGCCATTCCGCTACGCTGCTTCTCGCCTCCAGACCAACAGAAGCACAAACGTGGACCTATTTTGTTCCCTTTCTTATTTGGCAATTCAAGATGAAAGTTTCTTTCGCCATTTGCCAGTGGCTCGAGCGGAAGACGCAAGAAGAAAATTATTTGGAAGCTAATCGATATCGAATCGACGTGTGAATGTAGCATAGGGGAGCAAGAGGACTACGAGGTCGGGAAAGTACTAGCCCTTGTCTCATGAAAGACTCTCTTGCGAAGGAGCCACACTTGACACCTTTCCTTATTCTTGTCGCATGAATAGACGACTAGCCAGGAAAGAAAGCATATCGAGATTTTCGGATGAATTGATGGGAGCATGCTGTGTACCCCATCGACGCTTTCAAGAGGGTCGAGAGGGTCGAGAGGGTCGAGAGGGTTGAGAGAGGATCGAGAAAGGAGAATCCGGTCAACTCGATTCGTTAGATTCGCTCGAGTCGCTCGAGTCGTTCGAGCCGAGTTGGCTTTTGCGAATGACATTATTTTGAACCGGTGTCAGCAAGCCGAGGACTGAAACACGCGCGTCTTTTGTTTTTCCTCGCCCGCGATGTATTTGGTATCCGATACTTCCATATAAAGCGGCAAATATCCTTTTAAGGCCCATTGCCATCCACGGACCGCGTGCCACGTACCGAGGTACCCAGCTGGATCTTAAGCCAGAACTTTCCTAGTAATACCATCCCCAGTAGCGTTGGCTCTGGACTCTCGGGCTCTCTTTCTCTCTCTCTCTCTCTCTCTCTCTCTCTCTCTCTCTCTTTCTCTCTATCTCTACTGAAAATTCCTAATGACTCGGGCCTTAAGAGTCTGGATGGAGGGGGCAGAGGCTACGAACCTCTCACGGCTCTCTCGCTTCTTTGCACTTGCTCTCCCGTTGTTCGAACAGCAAAAGTGGAGCCGCCGAATCCGCTTCTATATGGGTTAACTGGTTAAGTGATACCGCAGGAAAAGCGGCGCGTTGGCTGCGTCCCTGCAGCGCAAAACGCAACGCCAAGCAACGGCAACGACGAAAGGAGATCACGCCAAGAAGGCAAGCCCTTGTAAAGACAGACCGACTGGCCAGACGCTCTCGCGGTCAGACTCCTCTCTGGCTCTCCTTTCCCTCCTCCAGCAGCACCCGTGTCTCCTCTCCTCTCCTGGCCGCGCCTCGCCTCTCCTCGCCTCGCAGCTCGTATTCTCGATCGCAAACATAAGCACACGCGCGCGCGCTCTGTAGCAAAGAACGTTATTCCGTGCAGCTGCGACTGGGAAACGACACTTTAACCGTAACTACGGGAAGGCTGTCCTCCGGTACACATAGAGATGCACACGTGGCTGTGCCGATATTTTCCCTCCTCGCGCTGGCACTTGTCTTCGTCAAAGGACGCTTCTCTGTTCACGGCAGAGACTCCCGGAGTAGTGTCCACGTCCTGGAGTATCTTGACACTGCCGAGGGTAGCTCAGGGCAGTAATCGTAAGTAATTCCGAGTAAGACCCACGCGGACCGGAAGAGGCTGGCTAGACGCGGGATACTATAAGCGGTAGGCAGAGACCCGCTGCAGAATCGACGGTATTTAGCGCAAGAATGCGGCTCGCGGTTCGCGGTTTACCGGTACCGGTAGCCACTGCGCCACCGAGACCGGCAACACTCCGACGGCGGCCGCTGCGGTGGGTTAAGGATTTCTTATCAAGGACAAATGCCTCGCGAACCTCTTTGCTCCAAGGTTTAAGCTGCTTCCAGAGAAATTCGATGCCGCCTCGCCAACGACTCCAACGACTCTGGAACTTTGGTGCGAGTCTAGTGAACTAGGTAAAACTGAAGCGCTCGCAGTTATCGCGGGAGATTCCGGAGGGACACTTTGTTAGAGCCCCCCCCCCCGCCCCCTTTGGTTCTCGCAGCTCCTTGCATCCTGCTCGGACGTGGCGGTGACTAATTATTTAGGATGCGCGTCCATGAAGCTTCGGCACAGCCTTCCTTTTTATTTCTTTCACTGGGCTGCATTTCTGCGAGCCAAACGGAACACTTATATGGGCTTCGTCACTGCGGCGTTTCGCCGAGATATACCGCTACGCTGGCCATTGTTTTGCACCGGTAGGCCCAACGCAACGACATTAGCAATTCAAATTGGCGGCAATTTTTTGAGCGCATTTTTGACCTCCTGTATCGGCCTCCGCTTTGTCCCTCAGCCGCGCGCCGAAACTCCCTCCTTATTAAGCCCGCCCTCGCCATATTGAGACGCACTGTAATTGGTTCGCCCCCATGAAGAACCCACATAGAAACTGCAACGATCTCACGCAGAATTCACCTCGCGTCGTGTCGCTGGGTAAGCAACTTTCTCTGATCGCGTTTAGCAGCTTCTACCTTTGGTTGATCATCGCCATCGCCATCGCCATCGCCGGCAGCAATCCTTTTCCAATATTGCTCGGTTACCATCGCGTCATCCCCATTATCGTTTCTCCCACCGTCTGCCGTTCGACAAATACTTTCATGAGACTCCGCTTGAGTTGCAGGTGTGCTCAGCCAGCAGGGGAATGCAGACAATTTATCAATGGTGCTTTCTCCTATATCTCACCGCAAGAGAACTCTGGCTGAGCTGTCTTATCGCGCGACAATATTGCGAGCAACCACTGCAAAAGACCTTCAGAAACTTACTTAAATTTTGGCTTTGGCTTCTTATGTAGGAGAACTGGAAGCGTCGCAGAAGTCTACGTGGCTCAAAGGTATCTCTATCCACTTAATCCGATGAGCACGTACAAATAAGTAAGTGTCGTTGGATGTGAATTCCCAGTAAGCATCTGTCGGACCAATGATATTTCTGACGCCTGTCTATTCGCAGTTCGTTTGTACACGCTAAGCAGGGGCACCTAGCGGTGTGTGTCCCTCTTTACTTTCAAATTGATTCACTTTGGGAACTTTGATGCGACAATATCTTTGATGAAATCGCTTAACCCTTTACGGTCGTATTTACCTGAGATATGGATACTTTTGCGACTGAGCCCAGAAATACGAGCGCAAAGGACTGATTTCCATGTAGGATCGAAGCCCGTCCTTTCCCGCCTGCGCGTCTCCCGATCGCTGGACCAATTGCACCCGAGACACATAATTGACGAGCCAACTTTCGAGTCTGATCTATCGGTCTCTGTAGTCGTTCGTTGCGCACGAATATTAAGGCGAAACCTCCCCTTCTCCCTTTCTGTTTTCGGTGCGGATGCGACCGATGACTCAAAGGTCAGGCAAGTCGTGCTTATGACTGTCTCGACGTAGCCACACGGCGCTGAGGAAGAGCACCGCGGCGGCGGCGTCGCGTTAGGCGGTTTTGGCGCGTTTGGCGCAGCTGGTACCAGCCAGTGCGAAGCGTGTCTTGTGAACGTTCGAGATTCCCATTTCTTAATCAAGGAACGACGCGCCGAGGATTATCTTGGGAAGAAGACGAAAAGGGTTCGCGCTTGGGATTTTCCTGCTCCCTCGAGGGACACTGCTGAAAGAGGGTTGATTCGGTAGCGCGAGGGAAGGGCGTGATGGAGCAGAAATGGAAGGGCTCGAGGTAGGTGGGGGGGAGCGAGATACGGGCGAAACAGGATATAGCAGACTCAGTACCTCGACGTACGAAGGATCGATCTGTGAATCGCGTGAACTGAAAGATTCAGAGAAAGTCCAAAAATTTGTTGGCGTATCGATCGGATTCTGCGAGACATCCAGACTTTGTTTCCTCTTACCGAAATTCTCTAGGTTCATAGAACGGAATCGACTGCAGCATAAAGTCCCATCTTGGCTGGCGGCAACGTACAGCAGTGGCGGGACATTGAGAGGGATAAAGTCGAGAGGGGAGAGAGAGAGAGAGAGAGAGAACTGAAAAATGCTTCCACTCAACGAAACAAATGAGGGTGTTCAGTGGCATCGATAAAGGGAAAACAAAATAAAGCCTTGCGAGTGTGGATCTTTCGCAATTTTCCAGATGGTTGGAAATGGGCAGGTGGTCAAATGGGCAAAGGGGCAAAGGGACAAGGGAACAAGGGAAACGGGCCATGGTGGCTCGCAAAAAGATTTAAGGCCATCTTTCATGATGCTCGCGAGGGAACCTCGAATTTACCTCGAAATCGTTTGCTAAAAAAGTGACTAACGAACGTCGTAGATTATTGTCCGCAAAAAAGGTCGTAAACTCGGCGCAGGTAAATGGTACTGCGAGTGCGGTGCGCCGCGGCAGCCAAGTGATATTTATCGATGAATATCGTATCGACGTGCATACCTGCTGCCTGCGTGTAAATGACATAGCGCTCGAGAGTGACCGCGCGCGGAGAACGCCTTCATAAATATGCAGAACCAATTACGTGCCTGCCTGTCCGCCGCGCCGCGGCCTTCCTACTGTGGCCTCCCAAAACTCCCGCAGCATCCGAACCTTCGACCGAACCAGACCGATCTCTAATTCCCTCCCGCAGTTTTTCGACTCTGCCACCAAAATAGTCACGTGGGCCCTATTCATAGACTATATATGGGCCTATCCGTGGACTCGGCGCGCGCTTTGGCTGACGTTGGGCGAGAACGATTATCGAGAATAAAGGATGACTGCGGGCGGATGGACGAATGGGTCCATGGCTGGATGGAGCTACGTTCGTATCTATGGATGGATAGGTGGGTCAGAGGATGGATGGATAAGCGTAGCCAACTCCAAGTCCAATAGCTAAAATTCGATTCGAGAGTCCCCCCTCTTTCAACCCTATTTCTAGTATACACACGTATATGCGCGCATACTCCTTCGTGATATCAAAATGCATGCTACGTCGATGCCTTCGTAAGTAGCAGCCATCCAAAGATGCGTATTCGCGGCATAGCTAATCCATCGTGTTTGGATTAAATAATATACCTAGCCTTGTCTTTCACACACAAGTGTCCTTACGGCACTCTGATGGTCGTAGCAAGTCAAAATTGCATTCGCTCAAAGTGACAGATCTTACGGAAGTCTCTTAAGACGTAAAGTTCGTAAAACTACTTGATAAAATGTCTTAAAAACGTCGTCCTCGCGATCTGTGGGCGCGTGGACCAATAGGCAGATCGTACGAAGGCTGCGGAAGAAGCCGAAGAAGCCGAAGAAGAAGGAAAGAGAATAGGCGCGTCGGCGCTCGACTTAATTGCCATCTCGACGCAACAGACAAGTTATCAAGCACACGTACTCTTGCAAGATTACGCGAAAGAATTTCATAATATTCGGCGTTTAAAATTCTCGCATAATATGCAACGGGCAGGCGGCAGCAAGAAGCGCAAAGGGATGGTCGGCCGCCGAGGCATGCGTCGCCGCGGGCGTCTTGGGATAGGACCTCGCGTCTTGTTTGTTTTACCATCGGCTCCCTCGAATTTGCACGCGCTCTCCTCCGTCCCTCCGCTCCGCCGATCCTTTTCCTTCCTTCGACGCACCCATCTCCGCGTCTAGCTGCCCATTTATCGCGTGACCTCTCCGATTCGGCCCGCTCCTCCTCATTACCCCCCGGCAATTCCGCATTCGCAGAGTTCCCGTCAAATTGACATTTGCTATTCAGCAACGAAAACTCCTTCGCCCGGAAGAGTGTTGCTGCACCTACCAGTCGATTCCATTTATTCGCGCGATCACTTTAAGCCGCACGCCCAGTGGTCGCTCGTCGATCAAAATCTCCCTGATAGCTATAACACCTGCGCCTACAGTCCGCTTCCCGTTGACCATCTTCAAAGTGAATCGGAACTGATACTCGTGTATTTCCGATAACGAATGTTTGCCAGATAGCGCAGAACATAGCGACGGGAGATTTATCGGTCGTTCGGCCGATCGATCGATCCTTTGACGACAGTTTCCACATATGCGTCACACACGAGACTCACGAGCCACGAAAGAAGCCAGGACGTCTGCCGGCTTATAACGATCGACCGGCCGACCCGGACGCGCCTCGATCGAACACATTTAGTTAGGTGAACAGAACCCATCGTTCGGAAAAATTGCAACCATTCATCGAAGAAATCGTCTACTAGCGGCATATCCTCCATTCCCATAGCTGCCCGGGATAAGCTGATCCATTATCCTCTCCGCGTGTGGAGATGGAACGCAGGTGGGGTGTGAGGCTGGCAATGGGCCACAATGTCGTCATAGTCGACGCACCCGTTTTCCCGCTCGTCGTCGTCGTCCTTGTGCTCTGGCCCGAGTCTTGCGACTGTCGATCGTCCTGCTCCGCTGCCATTTTCCCTGAATTATGAACCGTAGAAATCCAGCGCTTACACTTGCTTCGCAGTCAGGACTCTGTGGGACTTTCGGGGGGGATTTGAAAAAACGGCGGAGCTTCTCGGGCCACTGCCTGCCGCCCGGGTCTTCTGGATTCGCCAATTTTATCATATTTTATTATACATGAGAGACGCTTCCTCCGAACATAGCGACCGTGCAAAGTAGTCTTCCCGAGGGAATCGCAGCCATAGCCTTTGGGACGCGAAGGGGAATCCCAGCGCCTGCATGCTGGATAGAGAATCGAGAATATCTAGCACACTCGCTACCTACGGCAAACGGATCGCAAATGGAGCTATTCGTCTTAGGGTCCCGCGGGACAAAGAAGCAGCCACTATTAAAGTTACTAATCCCCTGTGCAATGAGAGCCATAAGCGCATGTCAAAGGGGAAGAGGCCGGGCGTTGTCTCGCCGCTCGAGACGAAATTCCCGCCCGGCACTGATCTACTTCCGCGTCCCGTCGACAGGGAATTACGTCTTGGCCGCGTTTATTCTCGCACGGAGAGTCGCAGGAGCAAAGAGAATTTCGCTTGCGGCCTTTCGGTTCTTAACTCTCCACGTCGACGCAGCTCCCTGGCGCTGTATTTGGTAGGATTCTCAGGCTAAGCGGCTACTGCAGGAAGGCAGGCGCAGGCAGCCAACCAAGCGAGCACGCAGCCAAGCAGGCAAGCGGACAGCCAAAGCAGCCAGGCAAGCAGGTCGAGCTGTCGACGCTGAAGAAATAATGGTTCCGTCCATTGGAGCGTATCGCGGTGGCGGACTCGCACCAAAATAAGACTGCCCCGGACTCCGTTTATTCTCCGCTGTCCAAGCCTGCTACCCCGAAAGGATAAATGCTCCTGCCTCCTCGCTTTATGAACGGCCGATACTGCCGTAGTAGCGAGCGAGCAGAAAGTCAAAGAAGAAAAGAGGAAGCGAAGGAAGGCGGCTTTACTCCAGTTGTCACTCGCTGGCAAAAGAGGCTCGAGAGGGCAGATCGGGACATCCGTGTTAACCTGCAACTAAGACGTGCGATAAACCGCGATGAGTTTGTCAAGTTGGCCACGTCGCTCAGAGTTCCTTCGGTTCTCAGGCGCCCCGACGCCCCGACGCCCCGACGCCTAAGGAGATTCACCTAACGAGGTGACCAAGACGTTGGCCCATCTTCCCCGTTACGTTCTCCTTCATCAACTGTCGGCTCATCCTCCATTCCCCTTTGAACCCTTCGTCATCGGCAAACACAATCTTCTCGAGCAACCTGCTACTCCTGCTCACTTAATCCTCTTTCCATTTACGCCCTCTCCCCCCTTTCGAGAAACCCCCCTTAAGAGAGAGAAAGAGATCTTCCAATTTAATTGCAAATTATTACGTCGCGCAGAGTCGCGAAAGGTCCTCGTACCGGCTGGAAGCAACCCTTCTCGTGAAATTCGACAAAAACGACAAGAAGCTGCTCGAAGCATCGCAAAGGTGATAAAGGGAAAGAGCAGTTGTCCTTTATTTTGACTCTTTTCTTTCTTCGAGTCGTTGCTCACGGTAGCTCGTGGTGCCTCTACGGAGTACTCTCAGTCGGCATCTTCCAGAAGGACCTCCGTCCCTTGGCCTCTTGACTTTTCAATCTCGATGAACGTTTTCCAGTTTAAAATTAGCCAGCTGTTTAAACGTTGGCCTCTTTGGGATTTTTATCACGTTCACGCTGAAGAATCATTCCGATTATGTTAATTATTCCGCGAGCTTCTCCCTCGCGGGAAAAGTTTCCTCGTTCACGTTGTCAACGTTCTCAACGTTCCGAGCAGCAAGCCAAGCGCTTCTTCATGGCGGAGAGAGCGAATATCGGAGAAAAGAGGAGCTCTCGAGTCAGTCGCAAAAACTCATGAAATTCACTGCCTAATACGTCCCTTCGGTGTCTAGAATTCGTTCGCGCCAAATCTTCATGTTAAAATCCCATTCTCTCGGCCGAGAGAGTGAAGCAGAATTAAGATTTATTCGATCCTAGAGTTATTGCTAGCTAAGGACCATAGGCATGGATAGGATAGATAAATATAATTATACAGTACAGATAGAGGGGTGACGGGGGGGGCCAGGGGGAGGGAGGAAGTAGCAGCCGAAATGGTTCGAGTTGAGACTGGACCTCCTAGTATTCATCACGCCAATTCGCCATGCAAATTTATGATGATTTAATATGAAGTGGACCAGCGAGAAACGAGGAGGAAACGAGGCGAACGCATACCTCTCCGTAAATTCGCATTTTTACTCTGCGACCCCCTCTAATCCCCGCTCCTCCGTAACCACCCTCGCGTCCTCGTCTCTTTCCACTTGTCTCTTTTAATTCCTCCCTGCGATGTAGACGACAGGTGGACCATGGAGCTACGCCAATAACGGCCACGTGCATTAAGCAGCCCGTGTCGCTCGTCGCGGTGACGTTTCACCATCGACACCGATCGGCCACGTCCAACTTTAAATAACCCAGTTAGCCTTTCGACTAGCAAAGACTAAGGGACAGAGGTTACCTGCTCGCGGGGAGTCTCCTCCATTCCCTTACCTTCCCTCCCCGTAGAATAAGATCCAAAATGTCTCGAAAGAATCGCAGTCGCTTTCCCGTGATGCCGTTTGGTGCGCGCAAGTTCACGGCATGCAGTCAATTGGACAGATGGCTGCAGATTGGTTGCTCAAAAAATAACTTTCTAGTCGTATGTGGGATTTTGCTCCGGCCGCGCGGCGCAGCGCGCAATGGAGAAAAGCTCTTTTTTACGCGATTAACAAGGAAACCGATTCGGCCGAAGAGTGCAGTAGTCTCGAAGCGAGCATTCGCGGGTGGATTCGTGCAGGAGGCTGCGGCTATCCGGCGGCAATTTCCTATGAGCGAATCTAGCGAAACTGGCCGGGAGGATTTCCCAAGTAAACTGTCGGAGAGTGCGAGACTCTTGGTGAGCAGAATCGAACTTTGGCAATTTGTTAGAAAATTGCCGAGTCTTTACGCAAGATCGCTCAACTCGAAAATAAACCGAACGATTGAATGAACGAGTGTTTTGGGCCTTTCTAATTTCTACGCGGATAACGCCGATGTCGCTATTCTCCACTGGATCCACTTCCCTCCGAAGCACACCACCTTGAGCACACACGCACACGTGGGTGTGCCTCAAGAATTGGCGGGCCTCGATGCACCCGATAGACGCCTGACGCCCGATTTGGCGACCCGCCGCGAGATCGCACTCCGATATTCCGATAACGTGATAACGTCCATTGGCTCTCCTTGTCTTTCGAGATATTCCACGCATCTTTATCTCGGATCGGAAGTGCTTGAGGCATCTCGCGGGAGTAACTCGATAATCTAACGGTACTCTTAATCTAGCGTAAGCAGTCAGATGGGACGCCGGGTGAAACTCGGAAGCTGCCTGGAAAGATTAATCGTTCGAATTAGTATTCGTCACCGTACGCTTGAATTGCACAAAGTTATCTCGCTTATTTTCCCGCGATCCACATTATTCCTTGAATAATGCCAGGATTTATTTGCTCTCCGATGGTCCATGACCCCTTTACATCCTGCACCAATCGCGCAGCTCGAAAGACGACTTGGCCGAAAGATCTTTCCGACATTCGTGCAGCTGTGCCACAAAGATCGGTAACGCGTAGGAGGAGTTGACTCTACACCTCGCTGTCTCGACACAGATCCCTACTAACTAACAATAAGTCTAGAGGTTAATGGCAAAGTCTTTCGAATAAGCGAAAGTAAGACGGATCGGTTTCCAATGTCGGCTCGATTGGGCAACGCGCACCGCTGCGCAGAGTTACGCGGCCCCGTGGCGTCGTTAGCAAAACGCAATCCACATAGAAGCATAATAACAAAAAGCAAAATCGTTATTCGTAGCGTGGTGGTGCACGGGTCGTTTGATAGGACCGCCCGCGGCGAATAACATTTTAATCCACCGGGCTGGATGCCCACCGCACCGCCCTGCCGTCTGGCCACCCTCGTCGTCCTCCTTCCTCTGTCCGACTCACTCTTTACTCCACAAGGTGCTCACGGAGTTCTAGCCAGCAAGTAGCCAGCCTGTCTCTGGATATCTAGTAGGAACTCCGGCAACTCCCGCAATTCCCGCAACTCACGCACCACCAACTTCATCGCGTGCACCTTTACGTACGTAAGCAGATATTTCGCGGCCTAGGTAAATGCACAGAAATATTAAAATCAGCCCTAGCCTGGGACGACTCCTGGACGGAGACGTAGACGCATGGCGAAGGTACGGTGGGCCGAGTTTCCGTCACGGAAATAGAGGGTCCGTCCCGACGAATGGATCGCTCCCTCGGCTTCCACAGACTTTAACGGAAATCACTGATTTAAGGCATCGTCCTATTTCGACGGAGATGAGGAACGTCTCTCTCGGTTCCGTCCACGCGCCCCCAGAATCGATACCTACCTTCGTTTCCTCGGCTTTCCTTCCAGTCTTCCGTAGACTCTTCCCTTACTTCCTCGCGCGAGTTGGGTCATCTCCATGGAATGCAGAAGAATGTGCAGCGCGGCCCGCGGCGACGCTCGCCCACGTTGTCGGTGCGCTCCGGTGTCAAGAGAGTCGAATGGAGTCTGTCGTAAAAACGCCATTATTTGGCATGGCAGGTTTCCGTGCAGTGCGGCGCAGCACGAGCGCCAGCAGCAGCACCGGTAGCGTGCTGCCAACCACCAAGGTGGTTTATCGAGAGACCCACCCAGAAAGGGCTCCTGTCCTCCTCCTGTCCTTTTGCCGTAATCGAGGCTTGCTCCTCGTTCTCTCCCCCTTCTCCTTCCCGTACTCGTGTTGGCTCATCGCACCGACGCTCGACGTCGTTAACAAGTGGAGCGACGTCGCCGACGACGTCTTTCCTCGATAGCGACCGGCTGCGGTAGCGCTCAAGTTACGCCGCTCGAAATACTATAAAGCGCTTCGTGGAAAGAGGCGAATTCATAAAAGTGTAATCTTATTGCTAGTGGTCGCAACGCCCTTGGCGTCAAGGATGATAACATCTTTATCTTCCACCATATAACTTTTATGGAATAGCCCTTACCCGAAATGCAGCCGTAGCGCGACCCGAATTAAGGATCGCTTCGCGGATCGGAGTCTGAGGGATCTTTACGTCAGAAGATAAAGTCCCTCGCGCTTTCCTACGATGTAACTACCTAAGCCCTGCAGAGGTTACACACACTTACAATCCGCTTACATCCTGACAGCACGCATATCAGCAAAATCTCACGTAACCTGTCGACTGTTTGACGCAAACAGAGTCGTTCCTTCCTACTAAAAATCACTGACACCTTTAAGTCCAATTAAAGCAGCTCGAAAAGAGAGAATATCGATGCGGGTCCTGAAATATTAATTATTAGAAATACATAGAGACGTCATGATACGTTAGGATCCCTGCTTTCGGAACATTTTTGCTTTTCAAGCCTCGAGTGTTATCATTGAGCTTAGTGGAAATTTTCATAAAGGAATTGAGCTCCACGATGCACCGCATAAAGTGGAGCGAAGCCATAATGACATTAATAGCCTAATTTCGCGTATTAAAGGATTTCCTTCGCTCTGCCTACAGGCAACTACAGGCTGTAGTTGTTTGTGGCTCAATTCCACAATGCAATATTCATGGGTAAATGGCACAGCTCGTGTATGACCACTAGAAGTCATCTGGAAATTCGTAAATTATTTACTCTCACGCTTGCGGAAATGTTGTCGATTGGGATTAACCTATCGTAGAATAGTTCGTAGTCTACGGTAGAAGCACATATAGGCGCCGTTGTATCGACGCCGACGCCGACGTCTACCTCGATGGAGAAACGAGGGAGCCCTCTGTCTGCCGCGTCATGGATCGAAGAGCGGCAGCTACGTGGGCTCGAACGGCCGTCCGCTTTGCTGCTTTACCACTTTGCCAAAAGTCCCGTCGCGCCGTTAGTATCTAGTTACCAAAGAAAAAATTACATGCGACAACATTCTGTCGGTACCCCCCCCCCCCTCCCACTTTGCCATTTCTGACGGAGAGGAGCATGGTGGTCACACCCTGAGGAATCGCGTTGGGGTTAAAGGCGCTTTAAGCGATAAACGATCTCCCGAACCAGGCCACTTCTCTCTCTATCTCTCTCTCATTCTCTCCTTCGTTCGTTTCATCTTTCCTTTCCGTTTCTGTAATTTCGAGAATCTACAGTGCAACCGGCGATTTTTGCTTCATTCTTCCTTCATTTTTTCCAACTGTTCGGTATGCGGATATCTCAGATTTCGCACAGTCCTTTTTTAGAAGACTTTTCTATTTTTTTTTAACAGTGTCAAACTCTGGTCAGAGAAAAAAAGAAGAAAGAGAAGAGAAATATCAATTTATTCGACCAGGGAGGTCCTCCTCTTCCGTTGGACGAGGAAAATATATATATATGTATATGTGTGTGTATATATAGAGGGAGAGAGAGAGAGAGAGAGAAAAGATTTTAATAAAGTCGGAAACCTATACTTAACAAAATTCTCGATCTCTGTCAACTGTTCAAATCTCTCTCTCTCTCCTCCTTCTGGCCCTGTGTATCATCGGCGCTCTAGAGCATTTACCGTTCACCGAGAGCTCTCTTATCGTGACGCTTCCCGATGTCTCATCTCATCCAATTTCACTGCGATTCTTGCGAACAATGGCGCTGCAGAAGAGGAAGTGGCGACGGCGCAGGTGTCAGATTTTCGAAATAACTGGGCTGCAAGCAGGTACGTGTTTTGGTGGGACGGAATTCTGAGACAAGGAGGAAAAGAATGAAGGAAAGTAAAAGGAGAAGGAAGACGAGTGTGGTCCTCCGTGATCGTTGAGGGCGGAGGTGGGTAGTTGGGTGCCATGATCGGCAATGCGTGCGGGTGTGTACTTTCGTGTTGGTTCTATTTTTAAATGTATTCGTGAGACACGCGGGTGGCCGCCGTGTTTTCCTAAGCCAGCGCAAAATTACACACTGGCCGGTTCGAGGCGCGCGGTCCGTTCGGCTTTTTGCCAGTCTTATTTTTCGGCGGCCCTTTATAGCCCCCCCCCCTCCCCCACCACCACCACCACCAATCAAAAGCGAGTAAAAGGTAAAAAATGAAGAACCGGCTATCGCGGAGGGTCTGCTTCTGGTAAGCAGGCTGGAAAAGTGTTGCCCCTCGGAAGAGTTGCGCCTGGCTGGCCGGCTGGTTGACGGACCGGGTGACTGGCTAACTGGCCAACTGGCCAACTGGCAAAGACCCTTTCGGATCTCACATCAGCCAACTTGCCAATCTCTTTTTCCAGTAGTGCTATTCGGCCCCTTTCATTGATAGCAAGAGATTGCCCCCTTTCGAGAAAAAAGAAATTCCAAATTTCATCTCGTTATCGATGAAGAAGATGAAGATGATGAAGATGATGAGGATGAGGAGGATGAGGAAGGTGAGGAAGGTGAGATAGGTGATGAGTCGGCCGCAGCGGGACGTTAACGAGCCGGTAAATATGTTAACCACCGCATTGGCAGTTACGGGTATACCGACGAAATGATTATTATAGTTCGTAACCGAAGAGCTGCCCATTTTAGAAGCTGTGGATGCCGCCGTATAATTTTCCACCCACTAAAATAGCCATTGCCTTCTCTCTCCGAGGCCAATTTACCCGCGATTATTGGCAAATAAGGTACAGTATGGGAAGAAAATTAGCGCAGGACGTCGAGCACTCGGAAATTATGCAAATCCTATTAAAAGCGATACGTATAAAGTCGATTTTCATTAAAGACGTAAGAACTCGGTACGAACCGTCAGCCACGCCGTTTCGCAACACCGTGACGTAATCAACGAATGTCCAAAGCTGCACTCTCCCGAAAGCTGCAGGTGTTTCGCGTAATCGCAAAAACTGCCGTCTGCTGCACAGGCAAACTCTTTCGCAATCTACATCAAGCAGAAAAAGCTTCGGCAATTTCATCGATTTATTACATTTCCTTTGTTCCGTTTTCCTCTCTTCGTTGCAACAAACGACAGTTGGCATTTTTCCCAGCGGAGCGCAATCCCATAGGCACGGCAATTTGCAATTTACCATCGCAATTGTCATGTTTTCTCGATCGATCGATCGAGCCACCGACTACGAGCAGGTCCAGATCCAGAGAGCTTACGCGGCTTCGCTTTACCTTTCCTAGTGCGGGGGGGTCAGGAGCATCCCTTCCACCAGAGGCAGTAGAGACAGTAGAGACAGTGGAAAGAAGCGAGAGAGAGAGAGAGAGAGAGAGAGAGAGAGAGAGAGAGAGAGAGAGAGAGAGAGAGAGAGAGAGAGAGAAGAGCCAAGGACGAGCCTAGAACCTCGGAAAGAGCTGCGCGAACGAACCTTTGTCTAGGGATGTTAGCGGTCCGGTCAACGCGGGCTAACAATAAGTCCGCCGGCTGGAAATGTGTTTAGTAAATCCCTCGGTCGAGCTATAGGTAACATGATTCAGCGTGGTATAGGTCAGATTTAAGCCGCCTTTGATATTTAAATCGGGCCGCAAACCCCGACCACACAGGAATTTACACGTTCCGCACCTTCTGCAACGCCATTTAAATTCTCTTTGCTCTGTTAGGACGGCGAACGAGCAGCCGAGGATCGAGAATGCTCGGCTGTCCCCGATATCTCTTCTTTTCTCGATTCCTCTTCTTACATATTTCCTCCAAACCTCCTCCGCCCCCCGTCTGCCGTCTCGCCGTTCGCTACGTCAGAGAGTCCACTGGAATTCCGACTTTCGACCAGTGGAAAAGCCGGCGGATCGGGCAGAGTTTCATGAAAAGTGACAGATGACTCGATGGCGGATCTTACCAAAGTATAGATGGGGACACGCAGGCGATGAACTTTGAACGCGGAGGGCGAAATGGGCTAATAGCTGTGCATTCTTTATGCAACAGAAACAGCAGGAAGCAGTGCTGGTGGGATAAAGCGAAGCCCTCTGTTGCGTCGTTAACTCCCCTGCAGCTTTTTACGCCGACGACACACGAAAGCCATTTGTCGCAGCAGCTCGATCTCAGCAACATGTGTTCCTCGTACCGACTGTGTCGCCGTTGCCTCGTCACTGTACCAACCACCAGCATCCCCGGATCAGCTCCAAGGTACCTTGGCCGGCGGGCGCAGAGAATTCGACGACATCCCTGGAGAAGCTGCGAAATTAAAGCGGCACTCGTGCAGCTGAACCTGCACGAGTGCAATCAGTGCGTCGCTTCGCTTACCGTCGGTCCCTGCTATATAGCTCCATTAGTAGCGGCTTAACGTCAGCCTCTGCTTCTTTCTTACTCTTATACGTATACCCTGTGCAGTTCGCAAAGCTACGGACAGTAGGAAGCAAGCTGAAGAGAAGAGCGAAGCAAACATTCGCTTCGCTGAAGTCGCTGCGAGAGATAAATTATCCGAGCGCTCTTGTTCCGAGTACATTTGCGCCGAAATTCACTTTAGATTAGAGGGCGCAGCCACTCTCCGACCATTCCTCAAGTTTTCTCTTTAGGTCGTTAGAACGGGCCATTGCCGCCTGCCTAATAGAATCATCCCGCAAGGCGAGAAGGTCCTTCGGTTCCGCAATCGACCTTACACAGCAGCACCGCACAGGTGCAGGGACTTCAGGTTACGTTGGGATCCTGCTAATTGCAAGCTCCCACTATTCCTCTCTCTCTCTCTCTCTCTCTCTCCCTCTCTCTTTCTCTCTCTTCATTCACAGCCAGTTCTCGACGTGCTCTCTAGGACTCTCCATATAGAATCCCGTGAAATTGGCGAAAGTGCGAGCAAGAGCTTTGATGCTCGTACCTTATACCAAAGTGCATTTCACTGGACTGAAGTTAAGTGCTTCCACACAAAACTAATTCCCAAGGATATGCGGCTGCAGGTGTGCCAATCTGCTATCAAGTGAAAGATCGGCCGATCACCCCCAAATACATTGCCTCGAGGATCAGTATCTGCGCGTTGAGCGCACATTGAAAGCTCAGCGCCCGGTTGACACTTCCTTCTTCTTTTTAATGTGCGAACCTGCGGAACTTCACAAAGACGCTCGAGTATCAAAGTCGACTGCAGCACCGATCCCTGATTAACACATCACTCGCTGTGAACCGGACTACCTTTTTGCATCGACTGTATCGCTAATAAGACACAGGTAGTTAGAGGAAGAGTGGGCTACTTCGATAAGAAGAAGAAGAAGTAGAAGAGAGAGAGAGAGAGAGAGAGAGACTCTGGTTGTGAGTAGCACATCGACGCACATAACGACGCTGTCGTGCGCGTCGATGAAGCGAGTGTAGAGCTGCAAGGGGAGTTCCGGATTGGTCCCGATGCAGTAGAGTGCCAGCGAGAGGAAGATGCTGTTGCAGGATCGTGTAGCTCATAGTCCGCTCAACTCGTAGTAGTAGTAGGTACGGTGGACCACCCGAGCTCCGAGGTGAGTGCCGGGTAGCCTGTAATCACGGAGCCGAGCCGCGAGCCGACAAACCAAACCAAAAGAGATAAAGATAAACAGAGGTTCGAGCCTACGAACTGACGGGCCAAGGAGCGAGAGGCGAACCATACCTCGTTAAGTATGACGTGCGAGCGCGCTTCCTTTCGCTTCTTTCAGTCTTCTTCGTCGACTTCTTCTTCTTCTTCTTCTTCTTCTGCTGCTGCTGCTGCCCGTGCACCATTGCGTTCCGGTTCTTCTCTCGTTTCCTCGTTTCCTCGACGTAACCGTTACAGGTGCAGCATCCCGCGATGGGCACAGGGCAGGTCATCTGCGTGGAGCAACTCGGCGAATGGCCGTGGTCACTGGCGAGTGCTCGAGGAGACGCAGCGGAATAATGTTGAGTGACGCGTGTTGTCGGGTTGGTATCGAAGCATTGCACAGAACGGACCGGAGGACGGCTACAAATAGAAGCTGCGTGCCCGGAGTGACCGTGTCTATCGCACGAGTCAGCTGGGATCCGCTTGCGTGCGCCTCGGCGTTACCGTAGCCAGAGATAGCAGGTGTCCGATTTCGAATCAGAGCGAACGTTCCGCTTGCAGTGAGTTTCCGGTGCAAGAGTAAATCCGTCCGCGTGGTCCTAGATTCCAGCAGCTCGGGACAACTGCTTCCACTGCTTCCGTTAACTTTGCTTTCTCGATTCTGCACCTGGACGTTATGACGCACGGCCGACACAACTGACATCGTGATACCAGGACGTCGTCGTCTCGTCGTCGTCTCGTCGTCGCTCGCGTCGTCTCCTCTCCTCTGGGAGTTTCGTCGTGACGTGCAGCAGTGTCCGATCCTAGTAAGAGGATCAGTGAAGAAGGATTCGAAAGGCGTCGGTTCTGGACTCGCAGCGCGGGGGCGTCCCTCTCTCTTTCTCGCTCTCTTGCTCTCGGTGGAACGAGACCACCGTGCTCGCGACAGGTGCGAGCAGCCACCGCGCTCAATCCAGAGGCCAACACCATTACCACCGGCAGGGCCGCTCTTCTCCCTCCCCACCAATCCTTCGGAGTGCTGATGCCTATAGTCGAACCGACATCTCCATCGCGTCCCGTCTCGATTCGTCGGATCCCTTCCCGTTTCTTTCCTTTTCTATTCTCATCTTCTTCGGATTGGCGTCGTCCGCTCGTTCCGCTCGACGATGTTCTACCCATTGCGATGGAACGCAAAACTACCAGCCCCTTTACAAACAATTTCAATTGTCCATCACCACCCCCCTCATCGCGAATGACTCTTAAACCCTTTTAAGTTATAGCTAAGCCTTTGATCCATCCAGGACTCGTACGGAACTTTCTAAGAAGAATTTACGCTAGCCACACACACACACACACACACGCACAGTGGTTAGAAGAGAGCGAAAAGAGAAGGAAGGAATCTGGAGAAATTGAAGAATACTCTTAGTGCCTTCAAGGCAAACCAAAGCAGTGCCGGCAAGGCAAAAGCGCTACCTCGCCCCTAAGACACATTTGGCTGTCTATGAAAAATCGGAGGGTTGAAAGTTTCGCTGGACTTGGCTTCCGCTCAAGGATCCTTAACTAGTTTAGGCTCGCCTGCTTTAAGTGGCCTCGCTAACAACAGCTGTCGTAACAGCAGTAACAGCGACTGCAGCACCAGTGACGACAACAACAGTAACAACAACAACGGCGCGCCGGCGCTCTTCGCCAAGCGAAGCTCTTCGAACGACCTGTGCGATGATCAGTGCGTAGGGAAAATGCCGCATTGTCGTGGATTCTTGATGCGTCTTCGAAAGAGTCCAAAGTTTTCGCATCGATCATCGATTTGACCCAATGGAAACAATCAATGAGACGTAAGGGTATAGAGGCGAGCGCGTCGCCGATTGCCTATAGTCGCTCGAGCGACTCCCGAATTCTCTACTGTGTTGCTGCGGCAATGCCGTTGCTAGGCGCGCACGGCAATTATCGCCGTAATATAAATTTCGAGCGGTGTCTCTCGGGAAACTGCAGCGACGTGTGTCCGCATGCGTGTATTCGCTCACGGGCCGCATTTACGCAAGCATAAATCTGGCTAGAGAGCAAAACAGTGACAGAGAGCAGCACGTATGGGTAAATGGATGAATAATACGTGAATCTGCGAAACGGACATCCGGAAACGAAAATATAAGCTCATTTACGATCAAAGGAAAAAGAATGATCTTCGAGGCAGTAATCTATAGCCGATGGGTGGGGAATGCCCAGGGAAGAAGAAAGAGCCATCCGTGAAATTGAAAATTTCACCTAACGAAGCACCACTGCCACCCAGCACGTGGCAAATCATAAAATCTCGCGAAAAACGCTTCGTTCGGGAACTTCAGCTCCCACGTTGCCAGTCAACTTTCAAGAATCGCAAGGATCTGGCGAAATTCGCCTCCCAGTCGGTCCCTATGCCCATCGCACTTGCTAATAATTGAATGCGACGAATGAAGGTAATGGAGTAAGAGGGCGGTAAAGGCTGTACGGTACGAGGGAGCGACCGCAGAGGAAACAGGATACGAAAATAAATCGACGAGTCGTTATATTTATTCAATTGACAGGATCTCCAGGACTTTCGAAATATGAAATATGAAAAATCCATAAGAGGTTATCCGAATGACAGCTACTTCGTCCCGAAATTGACTATTTTCGTTGTTCAATCTGTAACGTCGTCCAGTCATCAAGTAGTCATTCACAAGCAGCTTACGAAATTTCGAATGGCCGCTAGCATCTCGCTCAATGAAAAGGATCTTGCCTTTGACGCGCTGGCACTAGCGTTCACGTCCTGTGGCCTGAGAGAGCCTCGCTTCTGTCAAATTAGTCCCGTTTTTTAGGACTTAAAAAACAGTGTGCCCTTCGCGCGGGTCCCGTGGGAAAGATACATTCTGGGTCTGCTTCTCTTTTTTTTAAGAGTCCGCGGCGCACCGAACTGGTTCGAACGAAAACTCGAATATGCCCGGAAAGACTCTCCAGCCTGGCGACTCTCCCCGAGACGATTGCTCAAACTCTTTCATGCTCCTTTTGCACGGGTCTTATGTACCAGGCTCTATATTCAGGAGAGAGAGAGAAAGAGAGAGAGAGAGAGAGAGAGAGAGAGAGAGAGAGAGAGAGAGAGAGAGAGACACGTCACCCCTGCGAGTCGCGTCCTCCGCGCCATTCTCGTATTTCCTAGGAGTCAAGGAAGGAGCTGTGTTTTGACAGTCGGAACGATCAGGGCAGACGCGTGCCGCCAACTGGGATCGTATAACGCTCCCTCTACAAGTATCCTCAAGCGAAGGGTGCTAGACAGCAGAGCGAGTTGGCAGCCATCGGCGACCCTACCTAAATCTTGGCGAATCTCTCGCCTCTCTCGAATTCATTGAATCCTCGGACTCGTCGCGGAGGCATCGGAACTGCGTTCCTCTCGAGCACGGCTTGGCGCATACGGATCAGAGTGTGACAGCCGCGAATACGAGCAACAGAAGGGACGGAGCTACCTAACTGCTAGGAAGCAGGATGTGAGAATGAAGGCAGAGAGAGAGAGAAAAGTTGACGCGTGCCAGGTGCTTCGTAGACAATGCATCGTTGTCTGGCAGGGGGTTGGTCCTTCCGCTCCGCCGGAAGTCGAAAAATAGGTGAGCACAGGCAGCTCTTATTAAAAAGGAATGAAAGAGACTCTTTGCCCGTTCGTTTCTCACCGGCGTTTTAAAAACGCGCAGAAATGTCACGTTTTAAATGTGTATCACGACTAGGCGCTTTCTTCGACATCCTGTGGATATATCGTGAAACGCCGCCATTCGTTCTACATCCAGGCTTCTTGAGTTCAATTCCAAAGAGAAACATATGGCGCATAACGTCGAGTCGTTACGTCACCGAACATGACTGGCACAACGTCCTCCCTCGTCACGGGAGAGGCGACACTTTTCTCAAAAGGAAATTTCAACTTCTAAAACCTTCCACGCCACAATATTTTGTGGACGTCACCCGCCTCGTCGAATCGCCTTATTCCTCATGATATTTACGATCATTCGTAATTTTCAAATTCATAACGAATTCGACAGGATGCAGAAACGTCGGACTGTTGTGGAATTTACGAAAAAATTGAAATGCAACCTCATCTCCATCCTCAAGAACGGTCGACAGCCTATTAAAAGTTCCTCCTAGCCGCGGTACTATAAATCATTTTTTCTTTTTCATCCCCCGGCAAAGCGCGAAGAGGCCAAAAAGTGTGTTCGGTGTGGGACGAGCATCGGCGAATGCGCTCAGGGGTGGCCGAGTCGCGTGCCAGCACCGAGGGGCGCTGTACTCTCAATAGGCCTAGCAACCCTCCCTTTCGGCCCGCATTCCGAACGCTTCGCTCGAGCTGCCTGCTCAATCCATAAATACTCTAATGGCCGCTCACCTCTCGCTCGGAGGGGAATTTCTGAATGTCCTTGTCGCTGCCGTTTGGCAAATTGCAGCAGTTAGACACTATGGATGAAGCCTCGTACGTCCCTTAAAAATATTTACACATAAGAGATCCTTATGGGTGATATTTCACCCAACGAATCAATGATTATATCATTAAATAACATTTTTATTTACATTACTGTCATATATTACAAGATATTTTTTTACGTCAACAAACTGCTGCTGCGCACACAAAGCCGGTAAAGATCACGGTCGAGGTGCTCGAATCTGCCGTGAAGAGATAGCCTCGACGTACCGAGTTGCCCGGCAAAGGAGAGTACCCGACGGAGA
>JARQTJ010000042.1:303447-328420 GCA_030142635.1 Trachelus troglodyta
AACTTCCGTTGACAGTTTTTCTAGCCGTGTTTCGATACAGTGTAGCAAGTTCTCGTTCGTGTAGTTCTCGCGTTGCTGATATCGCGATATCCAGGAAATTCTATGGATTTCCTCTGAGTGTTCCGGAAGTGTAGTGCTGTGCCCTAGTGCAGTGCCCACCTGAGTGTCCTTTCGATATCGTTCTCGGCCTTCACGGATCGGCTGCACCAGCTCCGGTGAGTACTCCCAATTTATTAACTGGTGAAGGGATTTCAATTTGATACGTCCGAATCGTTCTGTTACCTTCTCGATTCGTTGCTCTCTGTATCTCGCACTATTTGCTTGACGCTAACTCCCCGACCCTCTCTACCTCAACGTAGCAGCCTGAGCGGTCGCGCATTTCCGTAACCTTCCGCTCCCGTTCGTGCATTCAGTTGCGTTTGCTGATTTTACGCGACCCTCAAGATCAGCACCTACGGTTGCGTTTATCGATTTCACGCGTTCCCAAAAATCGACAGAATCCGTTCAAAGTACCGTATGGATGAGTCCTCGCAGAATGCGTGCACGTGACTAGCTCCATGATCTGCACGGTTATGCTTTGATTGCAGTCGTTGGGGCGCTCTTGTCATTGCGTAATTCAATAGAGCTCGAAGGTCCAGACGAAATAGGGACGGGCAACGAGAGCAGTAAACTTCGGTGTGTATGCGTATAGGGGCCGCACAGTGTGTGAGATGGACACGAAGAGGAGAGTGTGCGGGATAGCGGACTATGGTGCACGTATGTATACATACCTACACATGGTACTCGCACTGGGTGGGACTCGCACCCTGATAATACGTCGATATAGCGCATAGTGCCAACAGCACCAGCACAGCTGGAAATAGCAATGCCAACGCCAACGGTAATTCGCCAATATCGAAAGTGTTTGTCGATAATTCCCTGGCACAGCGTATAGCTCCTAGTTGGTAGCGACTTGGTGTCTCTGTGGTCCATGAGCAGCGATTATTTACCTGCTTTGACACAGCGCCCCCACTTCCGTTCGGCCTGCCTGCGCTTTTCCCGTAAATGTTCCGAGGCCGATCGCTCGCGAAAGCCGATTTCACCAAATCTGCGTCCACCGTCGCATCGAAATCCTCGAACCCTGAGTCGTCACTACTGCAGCGTCGCTCGGACGCTTCCTGGGCATCTCCCACGCTCTCAGTGGACCCGATGAAATCGATCGATTCTCACCGATGGAATAAGTCGATGGATCTTTCGGGGTGCAATCATTACCGCTTGAGAATAGCTGGAGGGACAAGAGCGCTGCGCTGTGCAGCGAGAAGGAACCGTCGAGCGCGGGCAGCGTCGGCGTCACCTTCGTCGTCGCATCGGTAATAACTCGATCGCCGACGCCTTTATTTCTCGACTCCTACCAAACTATTTTCGTTCGCAGAAGCATCGACTCGACTCTTCCGCGTACACGAATAACGAGAATAGCTCCTTACTCCGAGGTAATACGGAGTTTCCTTCCCCTTCACTCTCATCTCCCTCCTCCTTCCTCCTTCCTCCTTCCTCTCGTCGCCCATCAACCTTCCGTAACGTACTATCGGCGGCAAACCTGTACGCTTCTTCATACCATATTACGCCGAAGAGCAAGAAAGCATGTATGAAAATAAAGAATGGCGAAAACGGGACCTTCTCATGGTCACGAGCCAAAAAGATTCATTGGTACTTGCATTAACCCATATGGCAATATTCTATAGTATAGATCATGAACTCTTATAAATGGTATACATATAGCATTTTATATATAAAAATAGACATATAAAGTCTATATTTCACCTATACTATACGAAATTTAAACATCTCACAAAAGAATACTTCATTATTATCACCACAATTGAATATTTTAATGAAAAAATCCAATGTCTATAGTACATTTCGACTTTGTCAAAGTTGCTATACGACTACAAATACCTACGTATAGAATTTACATTAATTTCTTCATCGCCTCCCGACTCTCAAGCGAGTAATTCTTCTACTGCATTTCGACTCTGCTCCTCGACATCTATTGTTCGCTTTCTTATCCGTTGACGAATTTACTTACGAGAAATTCCTTGAATTTGATAAAGGGCAAAACATGACAACGACGATTGCGAAATTTTTCCAACTGTCGTGAAACTGTCTGTTACATCCGACGGGATAAATATGAGCGCGAAGCGCACGGTGTGTCTTCTTGCTTCTTGTATATTATAATAATAAAAGCGACTGTATTCGCGATCATCGTTGTGAAACTTTGCCCATCGTCAAATTCGAGGAATTTCTCGTGAGAAAATTCAAACCTTTTTCAACCTACGGAAAAGCGACTCGATTTCCAGTGTAGAGGAAAAGAAGTCTGCAAAAAAAGAAACGGGGACTGTTGGCATTTCCAGATATTCGTGCGATACGCGTGCGCCAACGATAGAAGCAACAGAGGGAACAACACTATCTTGACGCAAACATTTTGTAGTAATGAGCAGAACTTGAACCGCGATGAAGAGCCCTGCGGCACCGGGAAACTCGGTCAAGCTGAAGGAAACACGGGAAAAGGAAGTGCTGGAAGGCGTCAAGAAACAATAAAAGAAAGTAAAAACTTGAGAGAGAGAGAGAGAGAGAGAGAGAGAGAGAGAGAGAGAGAGAGATTCGGACAGAGCAACGGCTAAATGAGACGAGTCAATGAGTTCGATGCGAAGCAATAGTGTAGAGCGCAGTGTCGCATAAAGCCCCGGTAGAAGATAAGAAAAAAGAGGGAAGAGATCACGCGTGCGGTTCTTCGCTTGTTAGATCGTTGTTACAGAGGAACACGACGAGGTTTCCCGGCGTCGAGCGGCGTCGAGCGGCGTCGAGTATCGCGCCGGTGTACGACATGCAGTGTGCGCGCGCAGAGACTCGACCGGCATCCGCGAGGAGTCGCTGCCTCCGTGGCCGGCCTCGGCTCTGCGTACACGGGCCGCTCAGTCTAATTTGAACCGCCGCGTGTGCCCATCGACTCACGGGCTTACTGATCTTTTCATCGTGTCGCACGCACCCACGCAACCACGCGACCACGCAATCGCACAGCCGCGCATTACCACAGAAGCAACCAACCACGAGACATTACCCCGTGTACGACTGTCGACGACAAGTGCTTCGAGTCACCGCTTTACACGATTCCCTTTCACGAGTTTCTCAACCACCAAAGTCTGATAAAGTTTATTCCTCGAGGCGACTGTCACGTCTATCACCTTTCAAAAGCATTGTCAACCCGTCAAAATATTCCCTGGAAGCAGCACCGCGTATTCCCACCTTTCCGTTCCCTTTTTTGTTTTCTCTTCTTTGTCGGTCCTCTTTCCTTCACCCACTTTTCATTCTTTTACCTATTGACGATCTCACTGGCCCTGCCACCGCCAACGCTCTTTACTACCGATTCGGCCAGAATATATCGATACGAAAGGTCGTTGCAATTATTTGTTCGAGGCCAACGCCTCTTCCGCTATATTGGCATCCTCTATAAACAGCAGAAATTTAAAAACCCAAAGCGGACGAGAAAAACAAAATCAAAGACTCATCGGATAAGAGATGAGGAACGAAAGCGCAAAAGAAACATTTTTTACTGTGCAAGTTAAAGTGCAACGGCAAATGAAGCTTCGAATGTAAGGATAGACTGGTGAGATTTGTGGGACTGAAGAGAGGCGCTATTTAAATAGTAGAGAGCCAGAGAGCGAAGGGAAGAGGAAAGGAGACGCGCACGCACAGATCGGGTAAAGTGCAACGCGATACCTCGGGCGACAGTGACAACTGACGGCACGCCGGAAATAGCAAGGACGGCCGTCTAAGCGCGAAGAGGATCCGCATTCAGAAGAAAAAGAGAGCCAGAAGTAAAGTAAATGAGTTAAATCAGGAAACTCAGGAAAATTGCCTTGGCGACACTCGCGTTCACGGCAGGAAGTCTTCCAGGATGGTAGGACGCAGGGATAGCTGCGATGATTAGTCGGCTCCATCAACGTCCGCCTCCGACAGCAGCCTCAGCGTCAGCGCCAGCGCCAGCGCCAGGGTCTCCACGAAGAACAACAACGTCACGATAGCCGTTCACCGTCGTCCTCGCAAGGCCGAGTACCTCGCTTCCGATATCGGCGCCACCGCCATGTGGAAAACGGTCCTCCCTAAGATGACCATTAGGAAGCTTCGGTTCCATCTAGACACGAGACTCATCAGCTGTCCATGCCGGTTCTGGTACAACGTTTCGTGAATTTGAAATACATTGAATGTGCCGCTGGCCAATGCGTACAAAGCGAAGAAGAGCAGAGTGAAGCGGCCCCGCCGACTCATGTGAATCCAATAGTTCTCAGACAAGACGCGAGACGCTCAGGGAGCTCGCAGGACTCTCTCGGTGCGTGTCCTTTCTATTTCCCTGTGGCTCCGTCTCTGCGCGCGGCGCGTGCGATCGTCCTGCGTGCCTTTGCGTGTGCGAACGTGTGAGAGAGAGAGAGCGCGCGCGCGCGCGCGCGCGTGTGTGTCCGTGTGTGTGTGTGCGTGAGTGAGTGTGTGAGTGAGTGCGCGCGCGCGCCCCTTAGCGCGTGTTTCTCCATCTCTCTCCAATCCCTTCGTCATCCCTCTGTACCTGAGACTACATATATTCATTAATATATCTATCTCCCGCTTTTTCCTTCTTTCTGTCCGATCGGCTGCTTCCCTTCCTTTCTCTCTCTCTCTCTCTCTCTCTCTCTCTCACACACACTCTCTCTCTCTCTCACTCTTTCTCTCTTCCTCTCCCTCTATCTATCTTTCCATCTCCGCGTCTGCCTGCGTGTGTATGTGTGTATGTGTATATATGAGGCGTCACTCTGGGAGAACGTTGTCTTCCTGGACACCTCTGCGTGTCCTTGGACGAATATTCCTCTGCGAGTCGTTCGAGTCGCCAAAGACGCATCCTCGTCGAGTGGACGCCGCGAAACGAAGAGAAGAATAGGAGGAGAAAGGGGTAAAGGAATAAGCCAGCCCATTCAAAATTTCACCAGGGCAGAGATTTCCTTCGGGGCCAGCGAGGACGTATTACCTCGCGAAGACCAGCAGATTGGATGATGTGGGCGCTTCTCATTTTGGCTGGATTTCTGAGCGGTTGGTGGGGCGCACTAGCATTGGCCACGACGGCACCCGCAGCCAAGGCTGCTGTTGTTGCTGTTCCAACTCCTGCTCCTGCGTCCTCCGCAAGCGTCACGACGTTCAAAGCCATCTTCGGTACGATGGGCATCTCAAGAGGATCCCAGACGAAGACGCACCAGGAGGATGGGACCATGTCGAACCGCTTGGCCAATGCCCTTATCCCCGTAGGCCTGACACTCGGCAGGGGAAGTTCCTGGTCGCGGCACCCGACACGGTCACGCATCCTTTCTCTTCTGGAGAATCTTGAGCCGTACGCTTATCACCGACCTATCGAGACAATGTGGAACTCGCTTCCTCGGGAGAGCTCCCTCGCGGTCCTCTCGGAAAAACCCGAGCAACCGGAAGTTCGTGGGCCTGAGGCAAGGCATCATCGCCGCCTCCCCAAACCCATCACCACCGACGACTTTCATAGTTATCAGCCAACGCCAACCAATTTAGAATTCGCCACGTATCGTCGGACCTTCGCATCGCAATTTCAAGAGCATGCAGCCATTTCTCCAAAGACGTATACGATGCCAAATTCTGCGGCAACTTCAAAGTACAGTAGTGTCTTGGAGTCGCGGTTCACGAGGAACCAGCGACCACGGGATAGATTGAGTCGAATGCTCCAGACGGAATCGTCAATGGAGCGGCCGAGGATGATGAGATCGGTAAGCCAGAGACAGAGACCGAGGCAGAGGCAGAGACAGAGGCAGCAGCAGCAGCAGCAGCAGCACCACCAACAGCCACAACCACAAGCACAGCAGCAGCAGCAGCAGCAATCGAATCGAGGGAAGAATCGCACGAGGGCCGAGTCGACTTCGAAGAAGGGACCACAATGTCGTAACAAACCATGTCGCAGGCAGAACTGGTGTCCTGACGCGGACGTGGCTAACAGAGCGTTTCTCGCACCGACTGTTTTCGAGGGCAAGGTCAGAAGCATGTCCTCCGCGAGGAAACCAGACTTGAACTATTCAGTGACCTTCGAGGTGAAGCAGGTGTACAAGAGTCAGTCGGGGTTCCAACCCCTGCAGAAGAACGACAACGTGAGGCTGCACTTTCGCAACAAAACGCCGGGCAAGTCGACATTGTGCAGTCCCGAGGTAGTTCATAGCAATCAGAGTGGGATGGTGAGGGCCAATATTGAAAAGGGTAAAGTGTACCTAGTGTTTGTGAACCGTGTGGGACCTAGAAACTTTACCATTCTCGGCGAACCAGTAAGTCGCAGTAAAAAGAATGAGCAAGCGGTTCAGGCAGTTGTTCGACCAGACTATGGTAAGTCCCATCGATGGGCTTTATACATTTTTTTCGATAATTCGCTCGACTCGCGCAGCGCCGATTCACGCCGATACTACCCCAGATTTAGCTTCGTCGACGCTCTCGATTCTGATGCATTCAACCGGCAGGACTTTTACTTCCGATTTATAGTGGTCGAAAGATCGGACGTCCCGGCGCTGCGTGCAGCGAATTGGGATGCAAGGATGGGGGGAGAAACTGTGTTGTATCTTGCAATTTTGCATGGCAGTTGGAAACTCACGCTGTGACCTAATCGCTTACTCGAAACAATCGAGAATACATGTCAGATTAAATTCATTCGATCTGGAACACATAGTAGTTAACCCGTAAACAGTGTAGAAGACTCTCTCTCTGTGTCAACTCGCAATTAGTAGACTGTCAGTATATAACAATTATATGCTCAAATGTAGCCTCAAAATTTGACTTACTTAAAGAAAGACTTGACGCTAGATGAAAGCATCGGCCTAGAGAGAATTGCAACGAAAAAGATATTTACGTAAACAAGGTTCCGACGAGTCCGAGGAGGCAAGCCCCTAATCTCTCCAGGAAGAGGAGAAAGAGTAAGAGAGGGAGAGTCAAACGAGGGTGCCAGCTGATAAGAATGAACACCGCGGCGTCCTACAGGTGGAAAATCTAATAGAGCAGAGAGGTAAACGCCAAGTAAAACGCGAAGCAAAGATCGGGAATGCATCGATCGGGCGGTTCGTTGATCCGGTGCAAAAGCGGGTCCACCGGCCCTTCCAGTTGCCGGTGACTAAGCCAGACGGGAGGGGGGGGGGAGGGGGGGCGAGACGTCAATTATAAGGCCTTAATCGGAAACCCGTCCTTACTTCTGTTGGCTTACAGCGAGCCACGGAGAGAGAGAGAGAGAGAGAGAGAGAGAATAGGGAGAGAATAGCGAGAGAGCACCGCGAGCAGCCGGCGTATTCTGGCGAGTCGTCGGAGCTTCCATGGCTCCAGCGTCTAAGACTACTGCACACACAACTATCGTCGAGAGTGCATCGCTTGTATTTCTCACGAAGGCTCCTCGCCCTTCGCTCAGCATGACCGTAGCTTCCTCAAAATATATGTCTCTGGCTATTTGCTTTGACCCACTGCGATCGCACCCGCCTAATCCCCAACGGCTGTTGGCCTCCGCGTGACTTCGATAAATAATAAGTCTGAGAAGGATAGACGAATCGGAACCTTATTGGAACTTATTATCAATATGTTACAATGATTCTCAGGATATGTAACACGAGGAGCGCCATTCCGTTAAAATACACTAGATTTCTCTCCACGTGCGTCAAGTCCATTTTATTCGCGAACATTGAAGACAAACTGTGTAACGGTAATGAGAGCGGCGAGGCGGTTGGCCACTCGTGTACGAAAGCCAGCAGACGGTCATGCGGGGCGTTAGAGCGTGCACGTGGGAGTAGTGGATTTTTCGTGAGGGACGAGGAAAATCAATGTCCCGCAATGCATTGGGAGTCAGTGCGGTGGCATTATTGGCGACTTAGTGGAAATAGAGCGTAGATAGCAGATAGCAGATACCACCAGATTGGTCGTAAGGGGAGTAAGGACAAGGTGGGAAGGGGAGAAATGCCCACGTATGTATCCCGAGCACGTACGGCCCCGTGCCCATACTCAGCGGAGTCCACAGCTACGCTATACGTTACATGCATATATATATATATATATATATATATGCACGCTTAGAGACACAGAGATAGAAGTGCAAGTTGCTCTGGAAGTGGAAGCGGCGCTCGATCTGCTCCTGGATACAGATGAGATTGGGGATGGAGATGGTATCGAGAGCTGGCTGTCTCGTGGCGAGGCCAGACACACGCGCGCCCATCGGTGGGTTATCGACGAGCAGCCAGGCAGGCAGACTGCTGGGCGACGTGCACTCGCTTCCTTACACAGACGTCGCGAAGAGGTCCTGCAGGAAGGGAACGATGCTCAAATGGAGACCTTGTCGACCTCATCGATCTGTTCCACCTCTTGAAATTTAAGTTTCGATCAATTTCCCATGGTTCATGGATGGCAAATTGCAGTTGATCATAAGTCCGGGCGAACCGGCTAAAATAATTCTTCCCCGTAGCGCCGCTAGCGTCCCCGTCGACGTCTCGTTAAGAACTCGGAAAAAAGTTTGACACTCGATTCGCTTCGAAGCAAAGCGACACGGAGGGGGGGCTGAGGGAGAAGAGGAATGAGGGAAGTAGTGGTTAGCCGGGGTAGGGAAAGCCAAGGCCTCTGCCCCCTCTGACCCCTCCCCAACTTATTCTTTACCGTCGATAACACGTGTTTTCCTCTTGCGAGATAGCCAAGCCTCTACTTTAAACTTCTCTTCCAAAAAAAGAATGAAACTGCAAGTGGTTAAATGGAACGAAGGACAAAGCAATGAACTGATAAAACTCGTTAATGGAATATCACATATGTGGAGAAGCAAATGGGAATTTCAGGCTGCAGCTTCTGCCAATACAGTGTGAAGTGTGTTTTAGAGTATTTCGAAAAAACTTTCCAATTCCCCAATCAGAGAGCTCCTTTTACAGCGAGTAGCAGCTTCTGCATCGCCGCGTTTAACTTTCCAGAATGAGAGTATGAAACAATAATGGCGGTATATAGATATATCCAGCACGAGCTACTTAACACTAGGTTTATGAACATTTCTTCCATACTTATCTCTACGGACACGCGTTAAATCGATGCATGAACGAAATCAGACATATTCTTCAGAACAAAAGAACTTAAAGAGCAAAATAGTTATATACTATTAACTTATACATGAAACTATGAGATATATATTTATATGAAATGTATAATATTCAACATTTGTTATGTATAAACGTAGGACATAAACAGTGGCGACGCCGTATGAGCCACTTCAAATTTGAGATATCCGGTTCGAAGTATCGCCGTTACATTCTTTATGCTTACTTTTGACATTTACTTTCTTGCAGAACTTATCACGTTTATTTTGATTATTGCAGTAATGCTTTCATCAGTGAAGCCAATTTACTAGCATTAATGATTACTTTACAATCGCGCCAGATTGCCGTGTATCCGTAGAGACAGGTAGATATATCACAAAGAGAAATTCAAAATTAGAAAGCTTTGAGGAAAATGAATTTCGACATATATTTGTCTCGTTAAATAGATAAAAGTTAGTGCGAGTGGTAAAAGAAAAATGTGAACGGTTTCTGTAATTTTCCTTATGAAATTCGAAATACTACGTCAAAATGACGCGTCTAGTAAATCTATATTCACGGAGAGAAGGATCTGGTAAAAGTTGCTAAGCCATGAAAGTAAAATCTACTAAGGTAGCATGGTACAGCAGCGCTACCAGCAGATATATTGGAAGTCTTACAAGTACCATAGGAATTTTTACCGAACCAAAATTTCTTTTCTTTTAGTATAATATTTGTCAGAATGTCGCTATAGTCTCCATGTACGAAAATTTTATGGTAGTTTCTACCCGATAGTCGGTACTTTGTACCAGATCCTTCTCTCCGTGTAATAATGTTAACAAAACGCATCTGATTAAAAGTTTGAATTCAGCAAGTTCGCTTCTAAGATTCGGGCGCGCAATAATTATTATGCAAAAGTGAATAATCTTCATTGCGAGATATATTTTCAAAGAGATACGAAAGAAGGAAGGTATTCTTTAGCAGTTATTGCGAGCAAGGAGTTGGGAATTGGAAGTCGGGAGTAGGCATTTGCGTATTGTGTATGGAATATGTGTGAAATCCTATCTTTTTGCAAAAATATCTTGGAAAATGCGTGCTTGGTCAGAGGAGGCTCGTCAGGCGGTATGAACGAAAGGAACGAAAGGAAAGAGCCACGAGTCTCCTAGGAAGAATCAGCACCGATTAAAGCAATCCATGAATCATTTGAGCTTTCTCTCGTCTTGGGTCGCACCAGAACATTCCCATAGAAAGAGTGCAGACACGCAGCGTTCTAGCGTGTGCTAGAACGAAGCAGGAAGAATAACGAGCCAATAGAGGAAGCTTGCATTTCATTGTCCCAGGACTTGGCGGCCGTTCCTTCAGGGCAAGGGATTATTTAATAATTAACGTGTGCTGCATTCTCCTTTTTGAATAATTTGTCAACCGAATTCGGCTTTGACGAGCCGTATTTACAGAGGAAGCTTTGAGTGCGGCACCTATTGCTCCGTGATGCTGCTCCGGGCTTGTTGGCGAATTTCAACTCGACGAAGTACCTCAGGCGACAGGGATGGGAATTCCGCAAGAAGCGTTAAAACTTTGAAATTATCCTTCTTCTTCATCAGAATTCGATACCGCTACCCCGCTAAGCGAATCCTGCAAAAGTTCGAGCCAAAAGGCGAGAAAGTCGATGGAGTGACTCTTTGGCCAACTGATATTTTGAGGATTTAAAGTATTTCGAAGGCGTCTCGAGCGTCTCCGGCGTCTGCGACGTCGTTCGCAAGCAGCTAGGTGACGACCGCACAGGCGCGCGACCAGCGGTCTGGCCGTCATCGTCTAGTCACAACATCCCGCGAGTTATTGCCCTTTCTCTCTCTCTCTCTCTCTCTCTCTCTCTCTCTCTCTCTCTCTCTCTCTCTTCTTCTTCGTCTTCTTCTCTCTTACAGCCGTTTGGCATCTCCTTTCGCTCAATTCCTCCAATTCGCGACCGAAAAAGTGATGAGCTCCCCGGCTGCACGAGCCGAGCGACGCGAGAGGAGCGCCGGGCAAGAAAGACACTAGAAAAGAGACGCGAAGAGAAGGAGGTGGCGATATCGAGCGAGAAGGATAGAAGAGAAGTGGAACGAGATCGCGCCGAGTGTGACGATGCACGAGTCGCGCATCGCACGCTGAGAGAGTCAGAGAATATTATATTAGTCACGATAGTAACTAATCCGAATACCTACATGCATACGTATATCGCTGCATCAAGTGCGAGAAAAACGGTGATGCGCTTTTGTCTCGGGGAGTCTCCTTCAATTGGACGTAATACTTCTACCCACCCACCCGTTTTCACTGCTTCTCTTCTTTATTCTCACATTCCGCAGGTCCCTTCCTCCTTGTGTACAACTTTCCGATTTTCGGGATCATCGAGTTCCACGCGCAACTAAATAAAACGTCTGCGCCGAATGAAGTTCCCTCCGCGGCCTCGAGTACTTTACGTGAATTTTCCTTCGGGCTGCCACGCGTCTCGCTGCACTCCTAGGACTCCTAACGTTCGCTCTCTAATCGGCGAAGGGCTGTGCTGCTGCAGCTACTCATCTTTACTTTCTCAGGTGGTTTGCATGAGACGCAACTAACGTCCGATGAACATGGCGCAGAATCGTATAAGGGCAGAAGCAACCGAGTCCAGCAGCTCGCGGAATTCTACCTGTGCCAAGACTCACGGGATTCTTTGCTGTGTTTATATGGTGTCTTCTCTTGTTACTCTCTTATTCTCTTATCCCCCTCCCCCCCCCCTCACCCTGTCACCCTATTCCCTAGTGTATTTGTATCTTTCGTTACGTACTCTACCCATCACTATGGTTACTGCCATGTTTGCTGTGGGATACTTGTAGGAATCGAACCCGCGTTTATCCCCTCCTTTAGTATCTCCTCGCTGCTTAAATTCCTTCGCTTATTGCGAAGGCCATTGCGCCTAATAACCATTATCGCCCCTCCCCCTGCCCTCAATGGATTAAAACGCTTTATAGAGCCCTCGATAATCGAACAGATGGATAGGGTTTGATCGGTGGTTGGGAAACGCGCACGCTTATCCACTCTAGGCGCAGGTTCACACTTCAGGGTTCCACTCGGTCGTCGTGTTGAGTCTTCTCAGTCAGCCGCACGACGGCGAGGTGGCGCAAATGCGAGACGACGAAAATATTGGATCTATTTCGAAATTCTATTTCGGTGTGCCGGTCGAGAGCCGAAAGCCAAGAGCCGAGAGCCGAGAATCGAGCAAGCCGGCGTCGCCGACACCGTCGACACACACAAACGCACGCGCGCGCACACTAGTAGCGCACTCGCACAATCCTTATACTATCCAACTATCCGACGTCGTTCGCACGACAGTTTCATTCTACACCGAGTCTCTCATCAAGTTCTTATCCTCCTGCAGCTATTTCTCTCTCTCTCTCTCTCTCTCTCTCTCTCTCTCTCTCTCTCTCTGAGCTTTCTCGTTTGTCTTCTTCCTTCCTGTCTCCCTTCTGCACTCTTTACTTCTTTGAACGGAAGGCCTTCCTCTGGCCGCCCTCAAAACGACCTAACAGCTCTTGGACACGCGTGTCTATCAGCAGATATCGCCGATTCAAACATTTCTTCAATCTTCTCTGCAGTCGAATGTAAAACTCTAAAGATAGGTACACGGTGATCCTTCTCATCGGGGGATACACCTGGCATAACTGCCTGGAAATATCTTGCGTGTCCAAGAGAATCAAAAGTGTTAAGATCAAAGCGAAGAACACCAAAAAGAGGAATGGCGGAAGAGTCGAAGCCTATCGTGTTCCGCTAGACTCGATATCATCGTACCCATAGTGTCATAATTCGATATCGTTGAAAGATCTACCGTGACAGCCTCGTGTCCCCGTTGCACTTTTCTGCCCTCTGCTTTTTCCACCTTCTATCATTTCCATTTTCCACTTTTCAACATGAAACTTGAAATTCCGATGGGAGAGTTCTTTTTTTTAGCGCTCGTAATTTTTGCGACCCCGCACCAAGGCAACGCTGCATAATTAAAAGTTTTAATTATCTTCAGTTCCTGTACTCCTTCTCAGAATCTCTTAAACTCGCTGCCGAGTAAACAGGACCCTCGCAAGCTGTGTTGCAATAAGATGATCCCTTCGGCCAACAGAAGCCAACTTTTCCAGCTCTTTTCTTGTTGGCAGTTTCTCTCTTTGCCGATGCCATCTGGAGAAATGGCGATGATGCGCCCATGCAATATCGGGCGCAGGTCGCGCGATGCTCTATCGTGGCGTGCGTCACCTTGTCACGGATGCAAGTGGCAACAATGAGAGTCAACGGACCTGATCCTCTCGAATGACACAATCGTTATTCGAGAGAATTTATGGGCGCCCATCCAATGGTTCAACTGGTGGATCGCAATTCGCACGGGACTTTGCAAAAGTGAAAAAGTTGAGACTCTCAATGCTCGAAACCGAAGATTGAAATAGGCGCAGGATGAGCGGACGAATCTCCCTTTCGAAAGGACAATGAGAGATAGTGGGCCGCGTGCGGCAGACGAGCGTTTTGTGATATGAATATCAAACGAAAAACTTGTTATGGATTGCCCGCGGGACATGGCTCACAATCAGATTTGTGGTTTGCAAAGGCAACACTAGCGTGCTGCTCCCTGCTGGAAATCGCTAAGTACTTCTCCCAGTTTCCTTCCCGGCGACGTCAGCTGAACCGGAAAATCCACGAGATTCGAGAGATCGACTTTGGTCGCACGAGAAGGGATGCTGCCGAATTCGAAGCTCCTCTTCGGTCTCCTCTTGGCGCACGATCTTCTCAGTATGATGTCGTTCGATCTGAGGTCTAATGCCAGTCGACAGTCGTCCCGGGATCCGGTTCCGCTTGAAGCACTCCCGACACGCATAAAAATTCAATTACAAACTTGTAATCCGATATAATCCCGTTTGGCGGCTGTAGCTCAACAGGTCAGGGGTGCCGCTCGGGCTGACGGTGGTTGTTTCAGCAGTGTGCTGCTGGTGGGCGGTATTGTTTTTTTTTTTTATAATCCTGATGAATATTAATGTGTCTTCGTAAAACATTTCAGCGTATCTGTATTCTTTTCGCGTATGGCTTAGTCACCGCGAGGGCTCAGAATCCACTTACGTGGGTATTCAAATTTCGAGAATGTGCCTGGAATGGAAATTTAATGTCGCTCTTGAGAGTAAGCAGAGCCCCCGGGGAAAGACACGCCCTTAGCTGATAAATCCACGCGTGCTCCGAGAGACACACGGGGGAACCGGGTTACAGTGCACGCAGCCACTGCGACCACTGCGACCACTGCGACCACAATTACCCAGCCCTAGATAAGACTAGTAAGGATAACGAGGCGCTCGAAAATCACTCGAGTCACCCATGAGTCAATAGAATTAAAGGAATCAACCGAATGATCGATACAACCGTTGTAAGCTGGAAGGATATAATTATATACATGGTAAATGTCGGAGGTAAAAGGCAAATGGAGAAGGAGCGATGGAAATTAGCTGTCAGGCCGGACGGCAATAAAAGGTTGCACTGCAATGCAATGCACTGGCATAGGAGCTACGGTGCACCGCGCGATAACTCGAAGCAAATCAATCTTTCTAAAGTTTGTTTTTCGGACTAGCAGGATCCCCGAAAGAGAGGCTCTTCGAGCTCCCTCAATCTCGCGATATTTTCGGCGTTATCTTGCGACTGGCTCAAGTTCCTCTTGCGATTATAGAAACGATGGCTTTCGATTAAGGAGGATAAATGTCCAAGGATAATTGAGAGGAAGACGCGCGTCCTGGGGATCCTCCTTCGCTCGAATTCCCGCAGTAATCCGAGTATCGAAACGAGTACTCTAGGCCAGTGTACTCGGCTGGGAATAAACTCGGTTTTACTTGAGCATGACGGGCATGCATATAAGCTGGAGTAAAGGAGAACCATCGAGCGCCATGTACCCAGTGGCCCGAAATAATTGTCATTCTATGGGTGACTCTTGACCAAGGTCCACCCGAACCTGCTTGGATCTCCTTGGAGGCCTCCCTGATGCCCCTTCGTAGGCCACCGTTTTCAGTTCCTGTGATTTTCTCTTTGCCCTCTTCTAGATGATGTTTCTTAATAAATCTTCAAGTAATGCCTTGATGCACCGTGGCTGTAGCACTTCCATATAGCGATACGTATGATCGATCCGTCACTATCCGCCATGATCCGGCCTCGTGTTTTGACTTGGACGTTTCATCCGGTGTTAGATTACCGGCGGCACGTATCAACGTCGTCCGATTATTTGTAGAACGATCCATTGTCCCGAGTAGAAATTACGAGCATCCCGTAGACCGATTCACACTACTAGAAAACATTATCGACAAGATTTTTCGTTAACGCTTCTTTTTCGATACACTCTCTGGCTGCTGGAGAATTCAAGGAATCGAATTGGTCCAAGGAGGAAGTAGGCTCTGTTGGAGCCTGAAACAAATTCATGCCATTGAATCGGCTGGCTTCGACAGATGACAATGTTGCGACACGGTTGATCGGCATCGCGCTGGGTTTGCAGCAGACTAGCGTTGGCCCTGTTGGCGCAAGAATTAAGCGAACGAGCGCACGCGAGGATACGCGCAGGCGCTGACCCAGAAATTCTGATAAAACTACGGAAAGCGTTCCGGAATGTATTTCGCATATCGAATAAATGCATTCTCTCTCTCTCTCTCTCTCTCTCTCTCTCTCTCTCTCTCTCTATCTATCTATCTATCTATCTCTTTCCCTCTCATGTCGACGTCGTGTACCGAGTGACGCTCAACACGGACGCCCCGTAAAGCCACGCTGCTTCATCAAGAGGTGACACGCCGGAGAGCTGGGCTGCGTCTTCTAGGCGTCTGCGACTCCCGGGTAACAGGGTCACACCAGGCGGCTTGCGCGTCTTTACGATCGAAGGGCTCTGATTGTCGAAGGTCAGGTTTGCCAAAGGCCCGGCAATCCGAATCTGCGACATCCTTGAATTTCCGGTACCACGGGTGGGCAATTTTCTGATCGCTCATATGCAGACTGCACGCGTTTTCCGAAAATTTCGTTGAATTCGATGCAGCTGCACGGAAGCAGCCAACTGCTGATCTGCAGCCCATGGGCTCGAGTAATCTGGATGCCCAACCTTATCTAGCGAACTGACGGTGATAAGCGACAGTCGCGGTAGCTTTGCGAAATATTGCACGATCCACACGGCGCGATACCCACGAGCAACACGAGCCACACGCCACGTCCCACTACCCCAAGATAATGGGGAAAAAAAACTGGCGATTCATGGAAATTGTTCCAGTTCTGAAGTTTCGCACTGCGCTCGCTGCACACGCATCAAAACTCATCGCAGTCTCGTCCCGTTCAATTGAGCCATCCAGTCAAAAAGATGTTGGCAAACAATGGGGAAATCTCGTTAGGCAAATTTACATTAACGAAAATGTGCAACTCGACTGACGACGAGAGTGTGTCTGTCACGCGAGAGAGAGAGGCTAAAGGCGAAGCTATGATTCCGTACGCCCCCCCCCCCCCAAGTTCCCGGTATTATAAATAATGTACTTCTCCTCTCTCGCGTTCTCTCTTGCGTCCGACTCATTCTGCCACTCGGCCGACTACCCGTTACAAATGACGTTACGATGCTTATTTATTGCTGTTATTAAATTGTGAGCGAAGCGTGGTATGTCACTACTCGTAAGTGGGTCAGCTGTCATGTCTATTATCGTGGATCATGCTTTAGCAGGAGAGCAAGAGAGAACAGGGACTCTCGCCTTACAAGCAGCAGCTGCCTGCGACATTGAACGCGTCAATATTGTTTTGACGCTTCGACGTTGTCAAAAATTGAAAGATTCGTGAAGCGACATAGAGGAGAAGGAGGAGAAGGAATAAGAAGAGGAAGAATCCGCGAATCGCCGCACGGCGATGTGCAAGGATTAACGGGCTAAGCCCATTTACCTTCGGATGAAATTAACTTAACTCCAGTTGACGTAAAACGAGCAATCTAATAAGATTGAGATGAAGCGAGGGCTATCACAGCGGAAGTTGGCTTGCTTAGGAGCTTCAGCGTTTTCTCATCGGGCGCCACGGTATCCGTTTGATCCGTTAAGACGAGGGTCGCGCATTGCTTCGCCCACCCGATGGACTCGGGGAGCTCAGCCTCGCTCGTGGCCGCTGCGTGCACTTTAATGATTGCTGTCATCGCTTGGCAGAAACATCAGCTGCATGCGAGTAGCGCCGTCCTTTCCTCTGCAATATCTGCGCGAATGCTTGTCGCAGATATGTGTCAGATTGTGGACTCGCGCTGCTGGTTTCCGCGAATCATGCGAATACCAATGCGATGACGACATAAGGTCGCGTATTCTCCCTCCCATTCGTAATTCTCTGCACACTCGTGCGTTGTCATTTTATCGGTGCAAGGATCCTTCTTAAACGGAGCCGGAAATTTGGCAAACCTTAACAGATAGCTTTACCTCGCGTCATTGAAATTCGTCAGTTTTTCCCTTTTGTCAAGGGAAACAGAGCGAGGATCTGAGAATGCAGATTTCATTTGACTCGCCATACGCAAACAGCGAAGGGACGATTCGAGATCAGCGAGTGCAGCCATTGCTGCAGTTGCTATTAGGAACCACCGTGCGATTATTAAGGAGGGAACTTTTCAATTATCGCAATTCCGTCGACGCAATAAAACGAACGAACCGTACGAACGTAAAATTACCACAAGCACGCGTCCCTGGCTATTATTCGAAAAGTTTTTAACGCTTAATAGCTCTTAGGAAGACGAGCAACTCGCGACCAAAAAGTCGTTAGAACTCGCGAGCCTGCGGAATCGAGAAAACGAAGTTGCCAGCTCGCGTTGCCCTTGACGATAACTTTGTTCGGCTTCCACTTTGGAATATCGGCGCACACTCCTCCACTGTGTCCCAGCGCGCACCTAGCGACCGGCTGGAACGACCGAATTTACCCAATTTCCCGATAGCTGCAGCTGGATTTAGGGATAAGGAAAGAGCCAAGATTTCCCAGGGTGGATTCGTGTGCCGCTTGCAACTTCTCTGCGTGCAGCGTGGCTGCTTCTGCTGAGCTTCTATTGGCGAAACTATAAATCTTTCGAGCGAGCGGCCAACTAAAGGGGGAGGAGGTGGCGCGTCTCCCTCTGAACCGAAGATAGTAAATAAATAGATCGAGGCACACGCGTACATGCTCGATTCCTCGAACCGATTTTACAGATGATTTAAAGAGCAGCAGAGTCCTACTTGGATCGTTAGTCGCCTGAACTTGGCGGCAGTCGGTTCTTGGCCGACTTCGTGTCATCGGGACGACTGCTTTGGAATTTACATTTGTCACTCCGAGCCTCCTGTCCCCCTCCCGCCCTCCTCGCTGCCCCTATGCAACTCATCTGCGCTCTCTTGCAAATCGTTTGCGACTCTCGGCCTCTGGGAAATTAATCATTTGAAAAAGGGATGCTGCGTGCTTTAAGATTTTCGCTCGCTCATATCGAAGCAAACTATGATTAAATCACTCCGACTAATTAAGTTTGGCATTGACAAATGAGAAGAATCGCTTCGCGACGCTGCGGCAATCACGTTGGAGCCATTGCGTGGTAATTGCGTTTACGAAAATTAAAGAAACACAAACAAGTAGGAAGTGTGAGGAGGATCCTGCGAGGACAGGGCTTGGTCGATGCAACTGGAGATGCTCGTGCCAAGTGGAAATCGTAGTGTAGGGGGGCATAAGCGACAGAAGAGAAAGTATAATCGTGTGCAGTAGCATCGGTGAAGAAAAAAAAGACTGAGGTAAATTGTAATAATTCTTTGTAGTCGAAGAAATATATGACAGGTGGAAAGGGAGGAGGAAAGTGGCGGATGCCAATAAGACGCCTTTGTCGAATCTTTCACCTGACCGAGTTTGAGCTTCCGGCCGAGTGAACTCGGGAAATATGGAATACTCAATCCAATACAGCCAATATCACTGGTTTCCTATTCAAGGCAGGGGAGTTTCCTGTAGTCAAGATTGTCTGTCCAATCTATCGAGCATTGTCCACACACATTCTCTCTCTCTCTCTCTCTGTCTCTATCTCGGCTCACTGCTTTATCGAAATCGTTTCCCCACCCGTCCCACATTCCACATCCACCTCGTGCACTCTGACCTGCCGTTGTGCAGGACGCCCACGTTCTATTCGTCTCCATTCGCCAGTCTGAACTTCTTAGCAGCGCGTCGAAGCTGCTTCCAAAGGAGCCGTAATAACAGAACAAGCGAGCTGCGAAAACTTCTGATTGGCTACTAGGTGCAGAATGGCTTCGAGAATCAGCAATATTATTTCATAAATTTAAATGCAAAAATCTGTATAATCTGTCATTTTGCATGGTTGGCTGCCTTGAGATTTCCCTGGGAGTCGCGTCGCGCTACCTGGCTGAAGCGTAGGCTTAGTTTAACGGATTCTCCGACTTAATAAGTTTAATTCTCCTGGGAACGGTGGCATGTGTCTCGCACCCCCTCGCAGCCCCTCGCATCCCCTCTTTACCTACAGTCGTCGGACGCTTCCAACACGAGTCCTTTTGCACTTCCACGTTCTCGAATGCTCACTCAGCAATGACCAATTTGTATATTGAGGACGAGGAAAGTTTGAAACTTGCGTTCTAAGAGCCACGTGGCTGTTCAGCATCCGTATACCAGACTTTCGTGCAACTGCGTCACCGGTTATGCCTGTAGAAAATTATATTGCAAAATGTTAATGATTTTGCCAACTACTCGTGTCCCCTTCGGTCTCTTAAACCCGACAATCCAGATCACGCATAAAAGTTTGGCTAATTGCTGTAAGTACAATTAGTGGAATTAGCGGCAATTAGCAGGGGTTAATTCGCAAGCTGTTACATGCAATTGGCAGGCCTTTGTGGGTCAGCAGCATCGAGGCTCGAGCCGCGTCGTGTTTCGTGTCTCAATCTGAATATTAGTCGCCACTGGCATAATCCGGTCTAATTGTCACACAGAGATATCGAGACGTCGAGACGAATGAGCGAGCGACGCCTGGAAAATTGGAGAGGCTCGGCTCGATTCGATTCTATTCGATTCGATTCGATTTGATTCACAGCCAGCGCCAACACTCGAACTTCCAGTACTCGATGGAGCTTTCGTTCAATCAGATCAGTCTGTCCGTGTTATTTCAAGCAGAGATTCTAATATTTTCTCAAATATTAACCACCGTTCGCGAGTTCTGCCGAACGGCAGTTCGCTTGCTCCGGATCACACGATACCTATCACGGCAGACCTGACATTTGCCAAACTATAGTTCTGGGATTTGTGCAAACGACTCGGTAACGCCCTAGATTCGTCACGTCAGAAAATTGCGTGAACAGCAATGCAGTCGCTTTGAACGCGCTAAACAGGTTAAACACGAGTATTCGGATACGAACGCGACGCTAGCCAATCTCTGCTGTCTTACAAATTTCATGGACATATCGCGACTGCAGGACCTGAAACAGATGTCTGTCACGTGTACCGCCTTCCTAACCTACAAGTCGCAGATTCGAAGATTCGAAGCGAAAATTCCTTACGAATCGAATAGACACTTTCGATTCGGTTGCGCTTTCATTTCCGGGAATTCGTTCTTTTTTTCAAGAATCAAGAACCTCGTTATCTCGAACCTGGACCTTGACTAGATCCGACACGGTTCGCAGTTTGTGCGTCGCGACGACCTGCTAATCACCGAGAAAAAAACGTAGGTCGCATATCGAAAGAAAGGCTTTATAGTGAACGGGTTAGAAGCAAACAGCTGGTCCGAGTCTCAATTCGTGTCAGGCTCGTCATTCGAAGGAGAGATTAGGCACGAGTGATCCTTCGGTATAATCTGTGCATCCGGCCCACTACGAGCACTGTGTCAACCGGTCTTCCTTCTCCTTCTCTTCTTTGCACCCTTTCCGATAAGGGCTAATCTTAACATCATCGTCATTATCATCTCCATCTGCGAGTGGCAAAAGCTCGTTACGACCTACTGCAGGCGATTGAAACTCGAGGAGACGGCAGCTAAGTGCTGGTTCGGAAGCGACACAGTCCTACAGTTGAACCGTTGAGACACCAGATTGCGATACGCGAGAGTCGGGGACGAGCGGCGAACGTCGAGTATCCCGGCAAAGTAACACGAATCGGAAGAATTAAGGGACGCTACGGGAGCAAACTAATTGTAAGCTGCACACAAGACTGGTCGTTGATGTACGTAGCAGGTGGTGGGCTACTCCGAGAGCCAGAGTGCCTCTGTGTGTCGCGTTCGCCCTAAAGGCGGAAACAAGCGCCGAGTTAGCGTTTGCTCCGATAGTAACGTATGCGCCCATCGAGTCGCTTCCGCGGCAATGCGTTACTGCTTCTCGCTCTTCCGCCGAAGCGTATATCAAGTGCCTCTTGAACTGCTGCAGCTGCTGCTGCTGCGACAATCCCACACGGGATTCGTAGGAGGCGCAAAGCGAAATTGCATCTACCCACCCTCACGGTATCCAATATTCGCCACGTGGCACTGCCAGCCCGAGCAGTTTGCTCGATCAACCGAGTCCCCTTGATGGCCGATGCAATTTTTATGCATTCGGACGGGACTTCCGGCTGGCGAACCGAACCGGGATCGTCCGATGTCGCTCGCTTCGAGACGCTTTATTGCGTCATAAGATCACTGCCAAACGCTGCGGTCGCATAGCCTGACGTGGAGTTTCGTATGCTAGACATTCTCGATGCAGCAACTCGATTCGCTCGGCAGTCGCCTGCGAGTAAGAGATAAGTTCCTGCGCGTTCATTGACACGGGGAATATTTCCAGTTCCGTGAACCCAAGTTCGAAGTTTCCGGCAAATCATAAATGCGGCTGCCGAATGCCAAGGGAAAAGGACATGCAAGATCCGAAGGAGCGGTAGTACGGTGCAAAGGATTCCGAGGAAGAGTCAGAGAGAAAGATAAGCGCAAGAGGAATCCCATGGGATGGAGAGCAAAAGAAGAAGAGGAAAAGCGCAAGAGTAACGGCAGGAGCAAATGCAGAGGCAGAGGCTTTCGGCGCGAACGTGCCGCCGTTGTTTGCGGAATTCGTGCATCTGCATTCTCACGGGTCACCGCGCATTCGATAGAAGCCAGGAGAGGACGATATTCGAAGTTTGTTCCTGTTCCGAGAATTCAAAATCAAGTCGGAGGAGGGATAATAAACATTCTTCCAGGATAGGTGTTTCTAGGTGCAATAGGATTTTGGCTACGGTGTAGCCGCTGCATTGGCCCATCCTGACCTCTTCGGGACTGCACGTGCTCCTGATTCTAGAACCTGACATCTTCAGGAGACATCACCGATTGACCCGTCGGTATGGACCTAAAAATATGATGGTGCTCACCTATACAGAAATGGCCTTTGGATATCTGCATCCGAAGGATACGTTTATTGTTTTAACTTTGAGCACAGTCGGCCCATAACTCTGGCAGCACCATGTTTGTATTAAGAATTCATTAATTTTACCAGGCAGCACAGCCGCCACCGCCGCCGCCGCAGCCGCCGTTGCCGCCATCCTGGTCTACGATTCGCTGTCCTCGCGCACAGACTCTCAAGTATTACGCCTATTTAAACGCGTATTTTTAGAAGTACACTTTGCCCAAGTGAGATACTACACGTGCTCTTCTCTTCGCCCTCTATACTTATTTCCCCCTCTTCGCGCGTTCCGTGCCTTCCCCTACGTCTCTTCGTTCCCCCTAACCCGACTCGACTCAGAGTGAAATTGCTGAACCTGCATTATTCCGCGCAAGCACCTTCTAATTCCACGTTATACGAGACTCTCTGGAGTATTGAGACTCTCGTTATCGGGTACCGTGCCCAACCAAAGCTCCAGTTGGATGCTGCGTAGAGAATGAGATAAAGACAAAGTGAAAGCAGCGTTGGAAGTCGTGTAAGCGCCATAGCTGTGGCGAGAGAACATAGTCGATGTCCCGAGAAGTAATCGAAAGGGTGAAGAGAGAGAAAGAGAGAGAAAGTGAATGGGGTGGTGAGGAGGAACGAGGAGGGGATAGTCAGTGCTTGCAACCCTAGGTGGTAGTACGTGCATCGCACGACAGCGACGTCGACGCCAACGGCGTCATCTTCATAACTTACATTTCCGTAGCGTCTCGCCCGTCATGCTTTTCACGCGAGTAGCAAAAGTTTTTGCCGAGTTACTCGTGCGAAGCACGAACCCTGTTATCTTCGAACGTGTCGAGTTACCTCGTTAACCGACAATACCTGTACTCGCGCGCGGTGTCCTTCCGGCGGAACTTTTCACTTCGCCAGAGCACAAGAAAAAAAGGAAAGCCTCTGCACCCCTTACATCGCGCAACCACGCTAACTCGAGACTCAAGAAAGAAAGCCAGAGGATCCATGGATCCGATATCTTCCTCGGCCGTTCAGAGCGACTCTTTCGATGCAATAGAATGCCTTTCGTTCTAGTAAGCCTATCGCGCACGGACCAAGAGAAGCACGCGTCCTCCGATTTTCTTTGGCTAACGTTAAAATAGTCCATGCATTTGCATAAGTGCACTTATGGCTTCCAGGAGACGCATTCTGTATGCTTAGCCCGGATACACAAACGCGCGCATCTACTTGTGGCTCATTTGAGGTCTGTTAAAACGCGCTATTTAAAATGCTCTGGTCCTCAGCCGTCTAATTGTAAGATGTCTAAGACTCTCGAAATAGCTCACCCTTTTTCCGAAGGCATTAGAGCGAAGACGCGAGCATCGCCAAGCGCTTTCTTCCTCGCTGCGACTTCTGAAACTGCGGAATTTCTCGTTCGTATAGACAACCATAGGACAATGACGCAACTCACGCACGTCGCTGCTGCCTAGCAAAATGATGTATTTGTCATTGCAAATCTACTATGGCCAGAAGGCAGTCAGAATGTGTCCCCTGGAACCGCAGCCAGTATCTCTGGAATAATTACGCATCGGCGTCCCAGAGGACATGGCACATATTCCGGCACGAAGTCCTCTCGCATGTCTCCGTAAAGCGTAATCGCGCAGACTGCAAGTGTCACGCTGGGGCGCGCAGTAGTCGAGCTTCGGCCACCGCTTCGAGGCGCTGGCGTTTCTATTCTAGGACCTAGTTGAAAAATGATCTCGTCCTTCCGGATTTTTTTGTCCTTCCGAGAGAAAAAGGTAATACGCGCGCGAGTGTTTGCGACGCCGCTGGCAGCAGCGACGACACTCATGTTCATTCAGGAACGTACGGAAATAGCTTCGACTTATCTATTCTTAGAGAACCTACAAGTAGCGACAAAATCCTATATCTATTGAACGCAGAAACACGGCAAGCTCAAATCTTTTATTTCAATTAGATCTTCTCGATTTCTCCAGTAATTGTCCCATCGCAATAAAGATTCACGTGCGGCGTTTTTGGTTGGCTCATCGGAAGGTTTTCGATGCTATTTGGTGCTTTCTTCGTTCTTACGTATCGATTCATTAAGGAACGCTCTCGATTTAGTTTAGGAGGACGACTCGTGGGAAAGGAATAAAAGATATTAGTTATCGGCTACAAGAATCTCGACCAATCGGAATGATTAGTTCTCGACTTGGACTACTGTCAAAGCAGTCTGTCTTAGGACACCGATCGGGGTGGCTCGAGCTGCCTCGCGCTCCCGTCTTGTTAGTCTATAGTTTCTCTAGCTGTCTTTCATATAGAGATAAGTAGAGATAAGTTATACCATTCGATCTGGAAGGACATTGAATTCTCTCGCGGTATACATATATGTATGCAGTAACGATTAACAGATGAGCTCCGTTACATAGTTCAGTCAGTCCACTCAAAGTGTTAATCCAGCATCTCCTTGTCATCATCGTCGTGAACTAGGCCCCCGCATTGTTTTTACCAGAATTTAACTATAACAAGACGTTTGTACTCCTTCCAATGACGTTTGTTCTCGAGTTATATTCATTTGTACCAAACAGA
>JARQTJ010000042.1:328998-344093 GCA_030142635.1 Trachelus troglodyta
TGGTACAAATGAATATAACTCGAGAACAAACGTCATTGGAAGGAGTACAAACGTCTTGTTATAGTTAAATTTTGGTAAAAACAATGCGGGGGCCTAGTTCACGACGATCTTGTCATCTCTCGAGCCTGTAGCCAGCAATTTGAAAGCAAACGCATTTGGGAGCTTTCGTGGGTTTCCGTCAAGGCGGGTTGTTCGACCAAAGGAAATTGCCAACGTAGAATATCAATTACCCGTACTTCTGCATCTGCATCCCAAGGATACTGAATGTCCTCAACAGTTTGCGGAATAGTGGGAGGGATCTTGAGATCTCTTAAGGAGAGAGGAGGAAGAGCAGAGACTAACAGAAGGAGAAAGCCCAGCGTTATCACTGAAAGCTGTGCACGATCGCCCTTAAGCACCTTAAGCCGCTTTCATCGCGATCCCACCGCCGACTACCACCTACCACCCCCAGGAAATCCATTGAGAACCCATCGTCGCTATCGGAAACGTCTAAGCGTTTGTCCCTGGGCTAATTTATCCCAAGGTGATAAGCAATGTCGTGGCTTCTGCTGCCACGATCCTCTGACCTCGTGTGAAAAAGCAGTATAACAAGGGGGTTCTGGACACAGTGTCCTGCATCGACGACATTAACCGATACTTCGAGAGTCTTCGAAGGTTTGCGTCCTTGCTAAAGGCAGTCATGCCGCACAAGACATACCGAGGGGACGGGGACACTACCAAATATCACGCAAAAGGGCCGCCGATCTGGGAGCGATCCTGCACGACATAACACGGACACGAACCGTCGACAGTTTTAGAAGATCCTGGAAGATTCTAGAAGTTTGCGGAAGGTTCTCGATCGCTCGGAATTCCGAGAATCGAGCTTAAAATTCCTAGAATCGAAGGTAAAATTCCTTAAATCCACTCCGAATTTCCAGAATCGGAAGTCTCAATGACGTCACTCTAGGAAATAACGGGGTTCGACAACGTCAGTTTAGTCCGGGCACGACCCATCGAAGGTTCTCAAAGTATTGATAAATTTGGGTGCAGAAATATGATTATCGTGAATGCGTCCAAAATTAAGAAGTATATCGAGTGTCGTCCCTGCGAGGCTAAAACGAAAGATAAATTTTACTCCTATCGCCATTGTCCCTCGTACGCCAATTATTCTTTGCTCGCACTTATTAGGAATGATTCGATAGTACAAAGATCTAACACATTTTGTACCACTTGACGTAAGACATTTACCAAATAGAAAGGCAAGAATCGTGGGAATAAAAAGGTCAACGGTCTGGTTTTTTAGAGTTGGAGAGTTAGAAAGTTGGAGATTTTGTGGGGGTACAGGAAAAGGGCGTTCTGAGACCCATCGAAGCCATGAAAGCTCTGAGTGGTACACATCCAGCGAAGCTAGTAGTGTCTGTTGCTTTCTAACCGGCGGAACTTTATGGGAAATCGTTAAGGTCCCTAGATTTTACCTTTAGCACTGCTTTTAAACCTTTGTGAATCCGTCTCGATATTTTTCTGGGCCAAAAATCCTTTAGAATTTTATACGAAAGATTTTAAAGAAGTTGCAAGTGCAAGTACAGTTCAACCGCGAACAGCATCGTCCAATAAGACCTGTGACGCGTGCGCGGCTTTGTAAGAACTGCACTTGGAGCAGGTAGCATTACTTTATGTTATACGGTGGAAGAACGTAGCGTGCCGTCTCGGGTATTGAGTTTGCCTCGTGGCTCGTAGACCCGTGACGTAGTAGCGCCTTACTCGAGGCGAGTCGCGAGTGACTGAGTAGCAGAACCACCCAGGTCTGGCACCCCTAGGAGCCACGACCACCAACGTGGAGCCTGGAGCGCGGGACGCTAGGCAAACGAGCCGTTGACAAGGAAACCTAGCGTTTCGGAATTCCGCTGGAGTTTCTTCCGAAATTGCCGTTCGCCAACGCACCACGCTAAAGGCGTTCCGCGTAAACTCTCTAGACGTCGCGCTGGCTTTCCGAACGTATAGTTACGTGGCGTAGTGTACTTTGTCGCTCCTGGAAGACCCTGACCTCGCATGCGTCTTCGAGAGGAGCTTTCAGTTCTCGCAGCGACGAACAATGACACGATAAGTCTCTCTCGAATTTCAGGAGATTGACGAGAGAAAGAGAATCGGCCGAGTGGAACTGCTGCCACGAAGCAATTAAAAAGTGAATCCTCCAGCCTCGGAAGGGCCTTTTACGGGTACGCCCGCCCCCACATTTATAATTTTTCTTTTTCCCCTGAAATCACAAATTCAACTTCTCCTCGCACCTGAGCCAAGTTCAATTTCATTGTTTCAATTTCCTGTTTCGCCCAACAATAAATTGGGGACCAGTTATCTCTCAGTCTCTGAATTTCGAACTTGAGTCTTTCTAACGAATGACCGACGACGGCAGACGTGCCGTCGCGGCCTTTGGTCTTCCCCGCCGCCGATTAGCGCTGTGCTCTTAGCTGTGAGATACGAGAGCCGGGACGCGGTGCATCGCGTGAAACGGTCCAACTGAAATCAGCTGGCAGCATATCGGAACTAAAGGAACGGAAGGAGGAGATCATCGCGTTCGAGAGTTGCGGTGATCAAGGCGGAAAAATAAAAGTTGTTTCTCGTTCGCAAAGAACGCGGCAAAGAAGAGAAACAATAAAGCCGCCTTGTTCACAGTCCTCTTTGTAGTTCGACTGGAAGGGTGCAAAGCACCGACTTCTACCGTTCAGCTGTTATTGCGGCTTAGACATCCAGCTCCAAATACGTCGGCTGCCCCACATTGTATTCCGCTAGCATTGTGCGTCAACTATTGTCCGGTTGCACGTGCCTCGCCCACGCGTCGTTAACCCTCTGCCACTCTGCGTTATCGTGCGTGTTACACACTCTACGCTCTTCATTGTGCCTACGTATGCAGTATAGTGTATTCCAGCAGACGCGCCACCACCTCCTTCTGCAGGATAGTATCGTAAACGTTGCCATTGCAAGAGGAACTACGTCAACGAGAGACATCTCGAATCTTAAATCGAGCGACGTCCGAGTTTTCGATATATCCTAGTGGATTTACGAGTAAACGCTCAAACTGTACGTAACAGTTTATCCTTAAATTTGACGCAACGACGGAATGAATGTAGAAACGGGTGGTTGAAACTCTTAGACGAGACTCTTGAAAATATTGAAATATTCTACAGTAATTACTTGGCCGCAGCTCTTGCTAGAACATTCAAAGAACGGTAGACAACCGGTATAGGAATTAGGAGTGTGAAGGAGAAGAGCAAACTAATGCGAAGGTATAGTGCTCCAGTTACGTTGATGCACGTTCCTAACGTAGAAACATATTCCCGAACCAGGAGAACCGGGAGAACCGGGAGAACCAGGAGAACCAGGAGGTAGAGGCGGTGGCTAAGCACACGGTCGCGCATGGTCGCACACGGACGCACACTTTGCTCGTACCACTTTCCAAAATCAGCATTGCATGTGTGATACTTCAGACTTCGGACTTCCTCCCTCTTGACTCACCGACGCGTCGCTTCGTTGTGTGTGTCCTCCAACCCGATCGCGAAGACGGTGCTTCCACTCGCAGTACACAGTTTATGGACCAGGTTGCATTAATTGTGCGACCGCGTGTCGGTAAACCATTTGAAACGAAGTTACTTACGAATGGCGGCGACACGAGAAGAGGTGGAGGAAGCTACGATTTCCAGAAGTTTTCCATAGAGTCTCTTATTAGGAAGCACAAGTAGGGAAGATGGTGCAGTCCTCTTGAACGAAACTCGAGTATCCTTGTCACTTAGAATCGCTTACTTATCGCTAGTGCGAAAAGTGGAACCGTATAGATATACAGCATCTACGTGATAGTAGGTACTCTACGCGACGCTCGGCTAGTTCCGAATAATTAATACGCGTCATCCAGCAAGGCCATTAATTAGTCAATTTTCCCAGGAATCCTCGCGGGGGACTACGGCTATGATGGCAGCGCTTTGCAACGCGCGGAAGCGGAATCCTATATATATGGCAGGATGGAGAGTGTCAGGTCGATGCTCCACGATCCGCAAATTACGAGGATATAGTATTAATGGCTATCGGATATTGACTCCTTCTGGCAGCGAGATCGATCCTGGACGCGTACCTGACGCTGGCTGACTGGCTGCAGCGACTGCGGCTAGTTGACTGAACGTGGACCGCCTGAAGAGATCGATTTCGAAAGACTAAGCCCTCTCCACAGGTCATTCACGCTGGAACGGAAGAGCTTGAGGATCGTGAACCACTCTCAAAAATACAACGATCGATGACCCCAGAGGCGAGAACCTCTTGGCCAGTTTGTCAATCTGCCAATTCGCCAATTCGTAAATCCTCCTAAGCCGAGATCAATTGCGAACGCGCCATGTCTGAGACTGCGAATTACGCGTGTCAGTAGAAAGGCCCCAATTGCCCTGAGACTTTGTGTCTCATCGCGACCTTCGTTCTCTTGGCACCTTTAATGGCAGGGACGGTGACACGTTGCGGGAGGAAGAAGGATCTTCAGGAGTACAGGAGCGGATCTCTGTGTCTACCTGACTGTTAATCCAAAGGGAAAATATCATCGACCTTCTTCGTTGCTCATCAGGCCGTCGGCCAGGATCAATATAGAAAAATGCCGCGGTGACGTAATCCTTGCTCGAATTGTCAGGACTTGATCTTAATCTTAAGCAATTCCCGGATTTGTCAACGCGGGAACTTTTCTATCCGAAGCAACCATCTCCCCGAGTCTTCGAGGCAGCCAAGTGGCTGCAAATTGGATGAGAAATTAATAGGATACGAGAGAGAGCCCTTTCGTCCGGCCGGAAATTCCTTTGGCTGTAACTTTGTGTGTTTTTCTCGCTTCATCCCAAAGGATAAAATGCATCCGCCAGTTGTTCTCTGTATCTCTACAAGTTCTAGTGAACCAACTGTATCGCTCCATATATTTATTTATTTACGCTCATGCACATAGGCGCATCCATCCTTGGCCCATTTCGCACTTGCAAGTTTAGTCAATGTAAATTCAGTTTCCGAAGAGGAAGCGATTTTCGATTGGACTTACCGACGACCCGGAAAAGAAGGGAAACAGCTTTCCTTATAGCCTATATATGTAGTATTCCATATATAGAAATACCGATGTAAACGAACGATGACTCGGCCGCGCTCGGACTACTTGAAAACAACTTTATAGAGTCTGCTCGTTTTTGCAGCTGCGAGACGCTTGTAATTTTCATTCCTCTGTTTTGCCCGAGAGCGTCGAATTCTTATCGGAGCTTTTGCCGCTGTTCGTTCTTCTCACCCTTCCTAGCGTCCAACGTCGCCGTCGCGACGCCGTGTATGGAAATGGGACGCTCTCGTTCTTACGAGTTTAACGTCATTCTGCTCTTGTTCCATCTACCGCGAATAGGCAATGCATATTTTATGGCCACGCGACGTCTCGCGCCGCTTCCGCTTCGTTCCAGTCGACAAAAAGCATAAAAAATCCCCTTTCTCGCGAATTTTCCATCTCGCTCATGGATATCTACCTACAGGTAAAGCTTGAAGGTAAAGACATAGCCGGTGGAAAATTGTGCATGGCAGTTGCCTCCCTTTTAACACTCCCCCTTTCTTCGAGAGAAAGAAAGTATTATTTTATTAACGTAAGTCAAGAGTTTGAAAAATGGACTATGCAGAAGATCAACTCGAGGAGATCTGGAGATTGGCGCGAATTGGCATTAATAGGGACCCGCGAAGGAGCCCATAAGGACGAGAACGAAGGCGATTGACGAGAATGAGGTGAGAAGCAGCGACAGCCGCGTAAAGCAACACTCTTACGGCCGCGGCCCTATTTGAGGACCTGTGTCCTCATTAATTTTCCTAGTAGGATGAACGCAGTGACGGTGTCGCTTCTTCGCTTTCGTCCGTTCCAGGCTTTGATAGGAGGCTAGAGAAGAGGACGAGAGGGGAGGAGGGGAAGGAGAGCTGTTTACAATTCATTAACCGGAGGTTTTTATCAGTGGGCAAACATTTGCTCATTTTACTTTTTCGACGCGATGTTTGAATAAAGATCCGCCATGAGTCGCGCGCGTACGCGTCAAATTATTATAAAAATATTTTCACGTAGCTCGAGTGCCAAAGCACGCCCCCCTAATTGCCCTTCGCGAACGGCAACACCTTCCCTTTCGTTCGCCAAATCTAATTTCAGTATTCGGCTCGTGAACTCTATATTCTGGCAGGACGAAACACTTGAAGCGTCTGTGACTCGGGTGTGACCGGCGCGCGATACCGATTTTCCGCATCGCCGTTCCGACATCGTTAAATCTGCAAGCTCGTAAGTTACGTCGCCGCGATGCGTTGCACTTGCATCGATTTGAAATAGTTTATTCGTTCTTTCGACTTTCGATTAGTTCTCTTGCTTCTCCTTGTTTCTCTTGCCCCCTCTCTCTCTCCCTCTCTTGCCCAAACCATCGAAATCTTCCATTTATCATCGCACAAAAGCAGCGACTTTCTTCCTGGAATCTGGTTTCATGTAAAACGGAATTTCACCCTCTAATGGAAATTAATTCGAACTTTCTCGTTCCTGCGGCTCCGCGAACTTTCTTTAAAGGATTTCGAAGAAAAAAAACCAAGAGTTTTAAAAAGAATTTCCTCGTGAACAATAAGTTTATTTAATGAACTTTCTACACGCGCACGTCGCCAAACGATCGAAGGTCGTTGCGATCCGTCGACCAAGTGAACTGCTCGATCGTTCAAATGGTCCAAAAGTGGTGCGTCCTGAGAGCGCGTGAGGAAGCCAATGTCGAACGGGCAAATTTAAATAAAGAAACGCGAGCGCTTCGGCGCGACAGGAGTTACTTGTGGTTTTTCTGAAAGGCGCGCGAGTAACGTCAACGAGCAAACAGATCGATCACCGCGAAATTTTGTACAGGAAGAAAAACTGTGGTAGACATCTCAAACGGAAAGAAAGGAAAGCGCCAGCCGATGCTGATTTGGCCAATGCGCCTTTCGTCACTCCAGATCTTTCGAAATGTTCCTTTGCACGTGCCCCGAAAATTTCCAGTTTGCGCGATCGATTTCTCTCGAGTAATCCAGCTGCCCACCTACATGGGCCGCGTCCTACTTGAACTTGATGTGGAGCGACATCAGGGAATCGCCGCGTCAAGCCTTTAATGGGGGATTCTATTTACGGGGTTCCTATCCCTGCTAGTCAAACAGTCAGCCACCCCCTTCCCCCCTCATCCTTACCCTCAATCGTATCTCTACCCTTTTGCCGAAGACACTCTTGGCTCTCTACCCTTCAGAGTTCGGACGATGACATTTTATGCCAGGGGAGGTAAGGGAGTGCCTCTTCCGCAAGCGACTGATTGATCACGCACCACGTTCACGGACTTTGACAAAATGTGAAAACGTTCAGGCAAAAAATCAGCCCTTTCGAATGAAGAATCTACGTTAATCGGATGATCGACTCCTAACTTGCAATAAGAATCTGCACTTTAAAGATTTGAAGAATAGCGAAATACCGTCTCGGTGAAATGCGCGAGCCGCAGCTCCTTTTCCAAAAAGTAAACACTTAGTTGCGGGTGGGCCTGGCGTCACGGATCAGAAAAGTTCAGGGATCGTTCAGGGATCACGATGTTTGCTTAAAATATCCTTTGAAAATTGCTTCGCAAGGATAGGGATGTCATCCATATTTCCTACCTCGGCGTATACGTATACTTATATCTACCTCGTGTAATGCAGTAACATTCCTCGTGTTTTTTTAACAAATGGAAGAATGATTGTTATTTTAAATCGGCGGGGCGTTACGACACTCGACGCACGCAGAGCTTTAATTTACGTGGATCCGATAGTCGTAGAGATATTAATTGTTTCGTAAAACGCTTGAGCAGTTTCGATTAATTTCTAATCTATTCGTTGGAAAGTTTCATTGCTTCCAATTGAAATAGTTACCTTCCTGAGAGACGAGTCATCTTAAATGCACTTTCGAGCAAACGTCGATAATAAATGTATCCTTGATGAAGGAGAAAAAAGAAAGAAAGAGGAGATGGTGAGGCAAGTACACGTGAAGTAAGTAGGTAGCCAAGGCACATTTTAGCTACCAAGCAGGACCAAGGATCATAATTTACTTTGTTACCTAACATAAATTCAAGACGCGCACCCTGTATAACAACTTCTAAGCACCCTCCAGCATCTTATCCGATCCCGTTCGACTCCCTTTCGACCTATTCATACGGCAGCATTAGTTCCATTAGTTCCATTATTTCCATTATTTTCATTATTTCCATAGGTCGTATATTAGTCCTCAACTTGAGACTTTATACGTCCCCCGACGCTCCGGCACGCTCGACGGTTCCTCGACCCCAATATCTGCCTCTTTTCTTTCAAAGGTCAACGGGAAAGTTTAAGTTAATGTTGCTCTGTAAAATTGCATCTTCGAAATATTTGAGAGTGATAAATAAAATCAAATACGGGATAAATTATTCTCAAATGCTGAATGTTATTAAGTAAAATATTAATGGGTTTAGTGGCGCATTGCCACTCGTTTTTCCATGCTGATCTGAATACCGAGCTACTGCCTCTGCCCATCGTACACCCTATTTACTTTAAATACACAAATTATAAAAATGTGTACCGTGAAGAGAAGGTATAGTTTCAATACGGTAGGTAGTGTCGCTCTCATGCATAAGTATGCATACGGATACGGACACGGGACCAAGATGCACCCCTCTCCCCACCCTCCCTTCCCCGTCTCTCCCTTTTTCTAGAACGTCAATACCTTCTGGATTCTTTCTTCGAAACCTTCCATCAAACTAATTCGTTCGTTGGGCCAAACGAGTCGCGTTTGATCCTCCTACAGCGAAAGCGCATAAGGCTCAGGCAAAGAGCACTCTTTTGGCTGCTATCCAAAGAGTAAGCTGCAAAAGCAAAGCTCAGGAGTTGAAAGTGCTGCCGTGCAGGTAACGGTAGCGGCATCCGCGGCCCAGACGAGGCTCTTCGATCAGGGAATCGTTATCGTGTGTAATGCACGTCGGATAATCAACTGTGAAAAGACTCGTTTCATAATTGAAAGCCACTTACCGTTGCAAGATAAGATACGTAAAGTGAATGGCGCTTAGGTCGATGCGTCGAACAGCCGTTGCCACCGACTAGTTCCCGACTGATTGTCGATTGGCAACCGGGCGCAGCAGTCGCTTCCCCGTTCTCAGGACTTGGAGCCAGCAGCGCCGACTGCCTCGGCGTCTTATCTTAGTTAGAAGAGGGCACTCGAAAGCACTAGAAAGCACTCGAAAGCACTCGTGCGATATTCGCTCAAGTGATGCGGTGGCAACGCTTCGACTTTGGTTCACACCAAGGGATGTCATGAACATGAGAAATTATTAAATTCAAAGAGGGAGGATCGAGCGATCGAGCGATCGAGCGATCGAGCGATCGAGCGATCGACGCGACCGAGCGCGTCAAACTATTTCTCCTCCGAGTTTCCCGAAGAATTGTCAATCGCAGGACGTCTTGCACAATTTTAAAGAGGGATCCCCATGAGACACTTCCCTCGTTACTGTTTTCGAGGCGTGGGGATGGCGAGGATGGCGAGGACGACGAGGAACGAGGCCACGCCGTGCCCTAATGTTTATTTAGCTTAACACTTACTAATGCTCCCCCAGTAGCACTCCAGTAATGTTTATACTTCGCCACTAGTTTGGGTTCATTCCCCGACACAGAAGGTTAGGGTAGTTGAATCTCTACTCGACTCGCTACGGATTCGCTCGAGGAGGAGTTTAGGATATTCCTGTCAAAGATTACAATGAAACGAAGAGAGTTAAAATTAGGTTAGGGGCGCCACTCCGAGGAGCAACCTTTCTTTATTTGATTTTTGGTGCGTGGCAACAATTGACAAGAGACACGCTCGTTCGAGTATCTCGATTCGGCCTCGAGTGGCCGAGAACCTTAAAAAATTATTTCGAAATCCGGAAGATGGTCGCGGCATTGATTCAGCAGGTGCGGAAAACAGCGAAATACTTAACTCCTGTACAACTGTGTCCACCTGCGTCTGTATACATCCGTGTCGTCTCTCGAAATTTCCTATTACTCTTTGCTATACGTTTATATTGGAAAATGGAATTGGCCAACAAAGTGCAGCTACTCTCCTTTCCAGAATTCCCCCCCTTTTGTGAATAGTCCGCGATACCTGTCACCTCTCCATTGACCAACAAAGTAAATCGCTCTTCAAAGGAAGAAGAATATGCAGAAAAGAGGAGAAAAACTAGGGAGATGTATTAAATAAAGTGAACCGAGTAAAATGTGTCTTCTTCTCGTTTACTGAACGTTCGTGTTTTTTGACGGGAGCATAAATCTCCGTGCAAAAAAACGCGTTCCGAAATTATAAAATTGCTAGTAACTCATATCGCTAAAATGCAGTAGGTCGTATATTATTCGGAGAAGTCGTAAAAGCGTTACGTTTCATTATGCGTTATTCTTTTTTTTTTATTATTGTTTCCCAGTGACATGATGCTGGAAAAAGCGTGGAAAAAGCGGAAAACCTGTAAGCCAACCGCCGCGCAAAGTAAAATCCAGACGAGTTTACTGTCCCGCGCAACTTATATTAATCGTTATTGAGGGGAAGTAGACGATACTCGATACTCGATACTCGATACATTCTCACGATTCAGCGTGCAGAGCCGAACCAATGGAAACCAGCAGTCGTACCTACTTGCGTTTGACTTACTCGAGTTTCCAACCAAAATGAAACCATATTCGTAAATTTATGTCGAGATATTCGTCGATAGAACGGAACAGACGGAGATAACGATGACGTTCCAATTAAATTGGAGGACGGAAATCCGGATAAGAGGGGGGTGGGGGAACTCTGCTGGTTGGCGGTTTGTGTCTGGTGGCTGGACGGTGATGACTGGTGATGACTGGTGACTGCTAACTGTTGATGGTTGACGGGTCTCGTTTAACAGTGCCGATGATGGTGGAAACTTCGTTGCAGGCTAAAATAATGACGTGACGTCGGTTTGACGTCGGGCTGACGTCGCGTGCGCCGTTACGATGAAACAAAACCGATGGGACGTCCACGGGATCTATGCACCACCTTACGCTCCTGCATCATGGCAGCGCGCTATTTGTTGTTTCATCCTTTCGGTGCCACCTTCATTAATCAATCTCCCAGCCATTAGTCGTTTCTATGTATTTTTCTTCCACAAGACTGCAACCTCAGGCGCACCACCGGATCTATCTCTCAGTCTCTTAAGCGGCCTTGTTTCCCTTAACTGGCCGCAGCTCCCTCTAGCCAGGTCGAAATTTCGCATGGTGGCGACCCTCGTAAATTTCATCTCCGGCAACTCCGGCAACTGTCACAGGAATGGGATGAAGTAGACGTTGGAGGTGAACGGGCATTGCTAAAGGGTCGGGGCAAATATGGTGTTAAGGATGAGGAAAGTGATGAGGATGCGGAGCGGGGAAAAGGTTCCTGCGATACGGAATGTCTTTCCACATTTACGTTAGGAAGTAAGAGGAGCGTCTTGCCGGGTGCTCGGATGAGAATGAGCTGTCAAAGAAGCTGTCAGACATTGACACAGAATTCACGAGTGCTTGGAAGGTGGCGTGGCGTGAGGTGGCACGGCATCCCTACTTCCTCCGGTAGGAGGGGCAGGAGGGCCAGGAGCGATCGTGCCTGGAGAAGGCGCCCCGACGACCTCACGCTCACCATCACCACGGGACGCGACCTCTTCCTGCTTTTGCTCCAATTCTCTCCTTTCTCTCTCTCTCTCTCTCTCTCTCTCTCTCTCTCTCTCTCTCTCTCTCTCTCTCTCTCTCTCTCTCTCTCGAGTATATCAAATCGAAAGACGATCGTTAAATACCATGGTACGAGTAGCGAGCGAGTTACGAGAGTTTTGCGCGACATGTTGATGTGCGTGTAACTGCGAATGTAATCGTGCTGGGAATTTCCTGGCCTGTGCCTACTCGCATAGCTTGTAGCTAAAGTCAAACTTGAAAATTCATTTCAAGTTCTGAAAGTCCGCGCTTGTATATACGTTAGGCGCACTACGAAACTCGATTAGAGTTTTCATGAAGCGGCGCGGAGCGTCTGCCAGTTTTACGTACAGCAGAGACGCGTTATTGCTTGTTGGTCGCCAAAAGATTTTACGGCTGACTTTTCGCTTCTCCAATCTCCATCGCAACGTTCTGCGTACTCTAACTGCGCAAAAAATCTAGAATACTTTCGTCAAAGTTTTAGCCAGAACGATCTTCGTTGACTCTTGCACAAAATCTGAGCACTCGTCTTGCCGTCTGCGCTCTTCGCTTTCTTGTCTGTGTCAAGACTGGAAACAAAAGTCCCCCCTCTCGCTTGCGTTGCGCCGTTCGCCTCGTCTTCCAAGCGTCGACGTGGCGACATGCTGCATCCGAACATCAAACTGGTAATCGGATGGAATTTATTGTTCAGCTTGGGAATTCATCCGCCAGCTAACCAATTATATGAAGCAATAAAAGTACTAGTAGACGATCAAAGGTTTGGTTAGATTAGGAAGATGTAAGATATGAGGATCGCGATGGAAAGGTGAGAGGGAGGTAAATGCAGGTGGAAAGAGCAGGGATTGCGAGAGGTCAAGGCTTATCCATCTACCTATAAGCACTTTCTTATAATTTTGCATGTCAAAGAGTTGCGATAAGCCGAGCATAATAACGAACAGGTTTGTACTAAGAAAAAACCATGTTTCTTGTTTCAGTGGAGGAAGTTACGTTGTCTAACCTTAACGACTCGAATGTGAAAATGAAAGACACAGTAAAACTAGTGTGCAGGACGAGTGGGTCGCCACCCCCGAGAGTCCACTGGCTTAAGGATGGCCTACCCCTGCATCCCCGAAGAGGTCTCAGGATCCAACACAAACGGTAAGTCTGTGTACCACTCTTCTCTCTCTATCTCTATCTCTCTTTTGAGCATGTTAAACACTCGTATTCAAGGATTTTTAAATTATATTCATTAATATTATATATTTTTGTTAAGCTATACGAGTGAAACTTTTAACATGTATTACCGTTACAATTTATTTATATTTTATGGCTGTATAAGACGGTATCTTTAGGCCGACTTCTCAAAAGGAGTATTATCCCGAGTCCGAAATAAATGCGTTCTCTTGCCTCGTTCTCTCTTTCTCTCATAGGATCAGTTTTTGCCCCGAGCGATGCTCTCCAATCGTTGCGTTACTTCTGATGCGATTATGCATACGTCTGCTGTTCCCGCATGATCGCGGGAGCACAGGACGTTGCCATTTGGCCGGTAGATCGGGAAGAGCATCGTCGAGAGTGGGTCTCGTGGAAAATTTGGCTGGTGGGCCAAAGTAAAGGGAGGGGAGGGGGTGGGTGGGTGGATGGGTGGGACCCAGTGGAAACGTGCTCAACTGCTTACTAGAGCGCGCTCGTAGGTGTTACGCGGGAGCTCAGTGACTCAACGCTTGGCAGAGATCATCGTCGCGTATAATTAAAGATGATACTTCCCTCCTCCCACCGGCCAAGACGTTTCTCTCCGAAGGCGCAGCCTGCAGTTTCAGGACTGTCGGCCATCTCGCCATTATCATTTTATAGAAACAGAGTGAATATCTTGTCAGCATTATGGGTGGAAAATGCTCGAATACCTGAAGCCTGGAGCGAGACTCGGACACGTGTTCCACCTTCTGCATTGCATCTCGGTGAACGAGAAGAACTTTGATCTTGCCAGAATCGAGTTTTCCCAGAGATGCCGAGAACCTTTGCCCACGTTTAGAACTTTCCTCGAGGAATCTCTTTGAGCTTAATCTCTGCGGTTTGCGATGCGAACGACGCGACGCAATTAGTTTAAGAGCCCAGAGAGTTTTCTGCAAAGATAGTGAGTCTAGTACCGATAGCCGATATAGAGAAACACGTTAAACGAATCTCGCGTAACAACAGTTCGAATTAGCTAATTATCTAATTAATAATTACTTAATTAGTCGACACTGTCGACATTACCGTCGTCACGAATGTCTCCTGGCTTTTACGGGATGACAGTCGACGTATCAAGTCCCGCATATTATGTGCCTTTGGCAATAGTGGCATTGAGTTTTGGCTTTATCAGTGAATCTAACGATTAAATTCGCACGTTAACGTCGTCAATTGCACCATCACACTTTGTCATTAGCTCATTAAAGATTCCCATCTCTCCGAGATGCGCGACTAGTTTGTCACATTGCGGAAACCGTAATTCATTAATGCGTCTTTAATAGGACCGCGATACTAATTTGTCCTTACTTTCCGTCTAAACTTAAACTTTTCCAGTTTTTAACTTTTTCAGTTCTCCGGGCTTCCTGATTCCCGCGTATTCAATGGGAGGACATAAAAAGTCGTCGAATAAACGTTCTCATAATCTGAATGGCGGCGGGCTTCTTTCAGCTGGCCAACGATCGAAGAAAATTCGTCGAAACCGAAAATGGTCAACTGAAATAGTCGAGTATTTGCATAGACTCGTGAAACAACCCGAGTTTCCCTGCTAGACGTGCATATACATGTGTATAGTATACTTGAAAGGTCTACCATATTATTCTGATTACGAATGCAGATTTACGTGGAAGCTGCAGAAGAGATTTCTAAATTGTTCTGTGTGGACGATGCGACCCGAGGATGGCGGACAAAGCGTCACTAACGAGTCGGAACTTGATAATTATCGTAAATTGTGTGTCTTGACCGGCGCTCGAGGCGTCGGGCTGCTGCACGCCGCTGTGAGCAATCCAGAAGCACCGGCGCGAAGCTTCCATATACCGAAGGCAGATGCCTCTGTGCCATCGTAGGACTCACGCTGTAAGAAGCTGCACGTTCTAGGTACTTCTGTGAAGTTGGCCCCTCTTTATGCAAATTAAAAGAAAATAGTGAGAGCTCTCCTTGCCCACGGAAGTTATTAGCATTAGCTTAGCAGTAGCTCGGAAGTTATTAGGAAGTAGCAATTTATTTTTCATAATTTACATAATGAGGGGCCAACTTCACATAGGTGTCCAATAACGATTAACTTGACTTTGGTTACCAAAGGAAAGAAGGATCCGTTACCTGAGATCTGCGAGATGTTCTCTCTCTCTCTCTCTCTCTCTCTCTCTCTCTCTCTCTCTCTCTCTCTCTCTCTCTCTCTCTCTCTCTCTCTAGAT
>JARQTJ010000042.1:347337-369839 GCA_030142635.1 Trachelus troglodyta
GAGAGAGAGAGAGAGAGAGAGAGAGAGAGAGAGAGAGAGAGAGAGAGAGAGAGAGAGAGAGAGAGAGAGAGAGGCAGCGTCGCGTTGTCTGGCGGAGTTGTGTGGCGAGCGAGGAGTTTGTGGAAATCACCCTCTGCTTATTGTTAGCGAGAAGGGTTGCTGCGGACGATAGATAGTTAGATGGAACCGGCAGGCCTCTTGAAGTGTATCAAGAGAAGTATGAAGGTGGTGGGCCGGAGAATGGCCGAGGAATGGCCGGGAATGGGAGAGAACGAGATGGTGAGCAGCCATTCAAGCGGTAGAGGCATTAACACGGCAAGGCAGCGCAAAAGAAAACCATTAACTACTTCTAGTGGATAGAAGAAAAACAGAAGGGAGAAAAGTTTCCTCCGAGCAGGAGTTTTCCTGATGCCGTTTCCATTACAAGATGGATCGTTCGATTCCCGCTACGGTGCACTGACGTCCAGTCAAAGCCACCATTAACAATCCATTTTCTGAGTGGCCAATGAGATCCACCCGATCGATCAGTTTTCCTGCAGCACTCGGCCGCGTTGCCCTTTAGATCTATCTGTATGCGACTCTTTCAATGCACAAGAGTCTACGGACTTATCGCACTTCACTCTTGGCCTAATTATATTATATCGTTCCTGCAATGTCTTCCCTTCGACTTAGGATCAGCAACTAGAAGAATGCCTGCCGCTCCCCGTAATAGCATTTACCCTTGTATCGAGAAGTGTCTTCGGAATATCGAAAACCGTCCAATTCTCCAGGCAAGTTATGCCCGTGCCCCTGAGTCAATATTTTTAATGACTCAACTAATTGGCATTACGCGTGCGCAATCTGTGTTTCTCGACCTTCGTAATACAATGTCCATTCGAGCCAATAGGCACATTATGCACAGCCCTGAATAGAACAGTCCGTCTAGAATAAGCAATCTAAAGCGTCATTGGAGCATCGATGTCAGAATAATAATAAGAGAGCGACGTTGGAAAAAGTGTCCTGGAAGAGAGATATATGTATGTAACTGTGATTTCTATCGGGTGAACGAGGAGTCACGGAAAATAAGCACATGGCAGGAAAGCCTATTGACAGGCGCTCGCGCAGCCGTCACGACGTAATGAGTAGCGACCGCCGACGCAGTCGCAGTTCGATTTTCATACCGACGTGTCCGCATCCATCCGCTTTAAATAGTTTTACATGCTGCACGCAAGAAAAAAGCTAGAGTCGGCACAAACAGAACCGGAGAGTTTCTAATTTGGTGCTGCGGCAAAAATCGACACTCCGTCTAGACTACTGGCACTCCTCGCGCGGAGCGTACGCGATCTATTTATGTATTCCACCTCGTTCATGCTGTCCCCTTTCCCTCTTTTCCTCTTTTCCCTCTTTTTCCACCATCCCCCCCTCCCCCTACCCTTTCTTGCCTAGTCTTCAGTCTCCGGCCGCATCGTCACCCCCTCCCCCCCTCCCCCCACTCGCTCACATTTGCCTTTCATCGTGTTACGTTTATGCCGTTAGTTTTATTTCTTTATATAATTCGAATCCTCGTCGCACCTCTCCCGTTATTACATTATTATGCGTTCTTACGTTAACCATCAGCTAAAAGTCTACGTCGACGAAAGTCGATTACCCGTAATAATATTATTTATTAAATAATTAGATTTCCTCCCTACTTGACAGACGCCAGTTCTTCAGAGTTGCAGCGCTAAGCTCCAACGAAACGTCCTCCTCTTTTTATCTCTCTCTCTCTTTCGCACACACACTGTGCCATTAAGCCCAAACTCCTTATTAGTCAACGAGTAACGTTGAAATTTAATATTCCGATAGAGCTGATCCAGTTGACCACCGTGGCTGGCACCGACATTGCTATAGCATGTAACTCTAGGTGATACCCCTCCCCCCTCTCTCTTTCTTTTTTTCTTACTCTCTGTGTTTTTGTATGCGCATGTGACACCAATACATGCTGTAAGGAGCAGAGAACATTAAAAGGCCGCGAAAACGTATAAAGAAAGTTTTACTTACATGTATAATTGTACATACTATACGCTGTTAGGTTAAAATATTGCGTCAGAAAATCCCGAATGAGGAACTAGCGTGTCTCAATTGCGGGACGCCGTATCGTTCCTCGTAGTAGTCGTCCCCAGTGGGCTTTCGCATTTACGAATTTTTCGGTCTTTCATCCTCGTAAAGAAAAGTAGGAAGTATCGAAATTTGTGACGTAGGGCTGTACCGCTACGAACAGCTAGGAAGCTCCGCCTGTCTCGAAATAACGTCACAACACACATACATGTAACATGCACACCTGTAACGCTGAAATCGCGATGCGCAGTGCTTTATGTCGCATTGAACTTCCCTTCCCTTCTTCTTTTCTCCACAGAAGGAATTACGAGTTTTAACGAGGAGAGAATTATCTTTTTGATATTTTCCTCGAAGCGCCGGATTAAATGAAAAAGTTATAAAATGAAAAGTGCTAATCCTGGAACGGAAGCCAAACATCCAATCACAGAAGTTCTATACTGCGGCATCCTCGCTACTATTCGTGCACGGGTTCTCAGTATTTTATGAGTGAAAATCTCTCCTTGAATACGTTCAGAGAGACAGAGTCTTTTAATCGGCAATATCATTGTTCGTCGTGGACAATAAGCCGCTGAAAGAAGGCAGTGGAAGAGCTTGCGAATGGACCAGTCCCTCCCGAGAAGAAGGAAGCGTTCGTAGAGCCCGAGGACTGTGCTACTACCAAGCAAGCTCATCTAAAACGAGTATCCTTTTAATTATGCCACCGTAGACATTGTCGTAGTCATCTAGGGACTTGCGAATCACGAGGTGCTCGCGTGTCAAGTGAAACGACCAGATTCTCGAATCTCCGGCAAGAAAGTGCTCCCGTGTCCCCCGTCCCTTATCTGACCGCGAGAACCAGAGATTCCTTCTCGAAGCATTTTAAAATTCTTCGTCTTTTGATTGCAGCCGCAGGTCGAAAGTGGTGATAAAATCAGCGAGGTTGGATGACAGCGGCAGATACGAGTGCGTGGCTGAAAGCACCTCGGGACATCGAGCCTCCCTTGCGGCTGAACTTCGGGTCCTTTATGATACCAGCAGATCTCCAGAAACCAGTGAGTACCTACGTATTCTAATGTATTCTCTGTCACTTTTAGCTAGATAATCAAAAAATTTGTACGTCTATGTATGACGTAGGCAGTAGGCGCTGTCCCGATACTCGACAATATAGAAGCTCCAATTAATATGGATCCAAACATAAAAGGATTGGCCGACGGTTGTTTACGAAATACATTGACAAGCTCTATTAAAAACTTAATAAATGTAATAAAAATAATAAATGTAGGTATTTGCAAGCTGCGAGCAAAGACCAAAGGTGGTAGTACCCAGGTGACCCAGGTGACTTGATCCTGAGCCCTCGGAGTCCTAAGATTCGAATCTAATTCGCTGGGAGTGTGTGGCTGCCAAGGTAATCTTCGACCAGGCCGCACTCGTACACAATATGAAAATAGCCGATGGAACGACTCTGTGGAAAAACTAATTCTTTGAGGGCAAAAAGTTTCGAAAAGTAGGTAAAACCTGAGGGCGACTGGATAGGCTCGGCCGTCTTCTCCGACGGTCAGACGGAGATGAATCTTACCTGAGAACGTTGAATCAAGTGGAGGTACGTTACTGGCTACACTGGCGATTGGGTAGACGAGCGCACGTCTTCTTGGTGCGCCCGCCAAGCATTCTAAAACATAACTTGGGACGACACCTGAGGGCGCAATCTTGCTTTACGTTACGACAACGTCGAGCTAACACCGAGCTCTTGGAATATTCCCGTCATAGCTAGACGGAGCAACGTATCCTTTCAGGCCCGTTACCCTGAGTTACCCTGCGATACCTTGCGTTACCTTGCGTTACCTTGCGTTAGCTTTGCGTTACGGTAGAGAATACACCAGGCTCGTTAGACGCGAGACTGAATCTGTGGGCGAACTTCTGCTTGATGACAGGCTGCGCGTCTCATATAATGTTTCCTATACGTAGTAGAGAGACCCCCCCTCCGACATCTATACCCTTATTTCGATTCAAGCTATTAGCAATACGGAAACGGAGAATGATAGATTGTCGACCGTGAAAGCTAAAGTAAAATCCCCAAGCTGACTAGGGTGACTTATCATTATTATCCTTCGAAATATCAATCCATGAGCCAAGAATTCTCTACGTCTCGACTTTGAAGTCCCGCTTGAAATTTCATTGTCTAATAATTATTAAATGAAGCGTTGCTTGTTCGATTTAATTAAATAAGTCTTAATACTTTTCGCATTCTTATTCTTCTTAAATTACTGAACCGCTCACGATTTTTACTCCAGGCAATCGATTTCTTTGTTATTTTATACTGAAAGTCTGAGCGAAGCCATCTTGCATCATTTTCTCATTTCACGAATCACGAATTTTGAGCGTATCTCGCTTTCGGCATCGTTCAAATAACCGGTGACTCTCAGCGAAAGTTTTATTAACTTATTACCATTGCCAGATGCTAGAGCATGTCCTACATCGTAAACGAGAAAATGTTGCTGCTCGCGGCATGAGAAAATTAAAATTTCTCACGAGGCAGCAAACGATTTTTCAGTAAAACGAAAATGTCTTCTACTCGTTAGAGTGAGTTAGTTTAGCTTAAATTAAATTAGATTATGTTTAACAAGGCGAAACGTAGCGGAAGGACTCTCCACTACTACTGCATTCGCAGGATACTGGAGGATTCGATTCGATGACCTATGCCCCCGTGTAGGACGTACGCCGATGGAACTCTTGTTCCAAGGACCTGCTTCCTTCGAAAGGAAAGCAGAGCGAAGCCGTGGAAAATCCTCGGCGAAAGGCTTCATAAGCTATCACCTCTTCACCGACCCAACTCGAGGCATTTCGCGTGAATCTCACGCTGTGTCTTTGCATACCATAAAGAGCCAAGCCAGAGTCTTGCTCATCGAGGCACAAATTCATACTTCCATCAGTTAATCACTTCCTACGGGAAAGAAAGATTTTTCGGGAAAAACTCGTAAATCGCAAAGCGACGCACTCGAGTCGCATGACATTCCGTTTCCGTCGCTCCCAGAATTGCGTTGTCGGTAAAAAAAGGAAGCGGAGACAGACGATCTGGACAAGTGAAAGGACAATGATGAAACGATGAAACAGTAACGTGTTCTTTTATTATTTTGTTGCAGCAACGGCAGCATGGCCGAGGCAGGAACAGCCCTGTCCGATAGCCGGTGACTTCTGCATGAACGGTGGTACCTGCCTATTTTTCGAGACGGTCGGTGAACCAGCTTGTAGGTAAGTCTCTCTCTGTCTCTCTCTGTTCTCTCTCTCTCTCTCTCTCTCTCTCTCTCTCTCTCTCTCGCTGTCTCTCTCTGTCTCTATTCCTCTTCTTTTGCCACTTTAACTCCTGACATTGTGGACGATTTATTAGCATTAACGTTGCTCGTCCGCACGTTCCTTCTCATCCATTTCTCCCTCTTTCGAGAGAAGAGAACATATCGATTTCCGAAATGGAATTAGACTAGATTCTTGTTAGGTTGCTCCGGCTGGCTGAAACGGAACGAAGCGGACGAAGTTGATGAGTCAAGGCTTATCTATTTCGGAAGCAAGAAAAGCACCGAACGGCCGCGGTCTCTGTTTGTCGAATGTTTTTCCCAATTTCCTGGAGATCCTTGCCGATTTATTTGCACAAAAGATCTGGCGATGGATAAAACGATAAGGGGAAGAAAGCCAGGATAAGCGAGGGAATCCGGCATTCCCATTCCATCGTATTCCGACATATCCTGCGCCCCTTTGACTTTTGCTAATCAAATTCTTTGACCAAAACAGATTGGCTCCGTTATCTACGTCCACAATTTCAGTTATGTTATTTACTGCTCGGATGACTTTACCCTCCACTCCATGTATCTCTATCTCAATTTCCATCTTCTCCACATAGACCAGCATGACTATCTCCCCGTGCGATGCCAATGCGTACCTTCAAAAACTGCGAATTCTAGATATACTCACGCAGGCAGCACTTTATTTCGGCTCTTGAACTTCATCTTTTGTGCTTTCCTTTGCCATGTGCTTGTTTCTATAAAGCACGGTAGTCATACATAGAATTTCGAAGGAAGATCAAATTTTATTCAATGTATGTTACACATAGTATGCACTGACGGCGCAATCAGAGGCATCAATGGAGTAGATGTTCCTTTTTCAGTTATTCACTTGCAAAACCTCAATTTCACTGAGCCTGATTTTGTTTATCTGATTTTTAACTGGACGACCGATGCAAGCCATGGCGGGAGAGCAAGTGAGAGTGACGCGACAGTTCCCGTTGTAACGATTTGTATGCGTGTAAAGTTAGCAGATCAACTTCCAGCAGATCCCAAATAAATGGGAGTTCTTTTCGCATATGCAACTGAGTTATATAGTTCCTGTGATACATTTTAGTAATAGTTCTACGTCACTACAAACGAAAATATCGTCATCACAATCGACTGCAAACGAAAATCAGGAACTATAGAACTCCTTAAGAACTATTAGAGAAAAAGCCTATTAAAGAAATAGTTTTCAAAAATTGAGGTGCTGTGGGAACAAGGCACCTCGGAAGTATTAATCTCGTTTTTTTTGGCTTTAACCATCTGCAAACTTCACACAGCTCGAGTAGATCGCGTTCATGTGACTGAATTGTCGATAACAATTTATTTAATAAATATTCAAAAATTATTATAGGTTAGAACGCTTCTCATATTTATGAAGGAGTACTAGTTCTTCAATTTGGGATCCAAAAGGAGCCCAGAACTTGTGCTTGTACACGGGCTGGTGTAATTGGAGCCACTGTACCCGTTTCGTACATATTCGAAATAACTTGATGAAAATATTTTTTGCGCAGTTCTAAGAGCAGAACTATTCATGTTTGCTTTGTAGAACTCTTCGAAATCTATAAATTCCGATGATGTTTGAAAGAAATGATCTGTTACGGAAAGTTAGCAGATTATTTACCAATCTGTACTGTTATTTTTTTGGGTAAAATCGCGAAAACTATTATTAAAATGTATCAGGAACTATAGAACTCGGTTGCATGCGAAAAGAACTCCGAATCATCTCTGATCTGCTGGAAGTTGATCTGCTAACTTGACACGCATGATTATCGTGAGGTTCGCCTGCTTTGACATGAACTCTTTACGGCCTACGGGAAAAGTCGTTAAATAAATTTAGCGGGTGGCACTCCCGGGAGCTGGGGCATCGAGAGTGAAAGTGCCCCTGCGGGAACAGCCGGTGGGCAGCAGAGCACAGATAAACGGCAGTTAGGGTCGACGGATACGGAGCAAGGTAGTGAAGGGGCTAGTCAAGGGGGTAGCGAGAAGGGGTGTTCAAGGGCCACATCTCCCTGTTCGAGTCTCGCGTCTCACTCGGCTACTCAGTTGACAAGGGTTGGTTGGCTTTATCAGAGAATCGGTTCGCAACGAGAGAACAAACTGCGAGTGAGGATTTTACCTGGAAACATCAAGAGTCATTCGGTGCTGAGGGTTGACGGGATGGAAACGCGTCGATCATCGATCATAAATATCAATGAAATTAAGAAATTGATCCGATCTGCTCGCGACAATAAAAACTCGAACCTCCTGAATCAATGCTCGCACGAGCGAAAATCTGGTTGAAAATTCGAATGAAAAGAACCAATACGAAGTCTCGAAATTTCGCACTTTTCTCATCTCTCTTTCGGCCTCCCGCATACAGTCGGCAGACAAGACGTGACTAAGTCCGGTAGTCAAAACACTCGCAGATTTGAATCAAAGCCAAAAATCTCGCTGCTCACCCAAAAAGATACACCTGGTCGGTGTAGACACACGTGCGTTCAATCGATGCGTTGAATAAAAAGTATAAGAATATCCGCAAGCCCGCCGACTTATTTATTAAACTTACGAAACAACACGTTCCTCGTGTCCACCTCCTGCCGACGATTCACAGATGCCTTCGGACGCAGTCAGCACCCTCCTTTTCTTCTAATCTCAGCTACTCTCACTCTTCCATTTATTAGCGATGCCGTGGCTCGTTAGCCGAAACTATTTTGCTCTTTTCTTCTTGAGCGAAAAATTAATCGAATACTTTAAGGAGGGAAAACGCTAATGTTAATGCGGCAGGGTGTTCCTGTGACGTGAGACAAATTCGCACTAAGAAACAATCGTAGCAACTAATCTGGGAAATAGGGAGTTCTCGGAAAATCTTGGAAGATTCGCACACTCCGCTGTCTAGGAAATTAGACAGATCCCACTCGATCCTTTTTTTCGGAAGGTCCGGAGATAGCAGCCTGGCCGGAGGTTAGCAGTCGTGTCCCCGTGAGCGACACTGACGTATGTTCTCGCATATACGTCAATGTATTTTCTCCGGCGACAATGGGTGAGAATGGACGAGAAGGAGCGAGAAGGAGCGAGAATGAGCGAGAATGGAAGGAGGCGAGAGGGACTTTGTCATTCTACGTCACTTACAAGTGAGACGCGAGCATAGCGGTCAATGATTCCTCGTATTGGCTCCTATTATTGTACCAAGTGAACTAACCGCAAACCACGTGGCAGACGTTCACCATATGGAACCCACTGACACGAAAACTTCTCAAACACTGAGAGTCTAACCACTTCCCGTTCAGCGCTATTCCCGTATTGTCCTAAAAGAAATCGACATTCTAATTCTATTTTCGATTTGTAATCGGACGCTCCCCTCCCCAATCCACATACCAAAACGACCGACTCCCTGCAGAAAAGGAGCAACACGTGTCTTAGGCTACTTTGTTGTTTCACACAACTTTCCTAGACTCATCTCGATCAGACCAGAGTCTGCATGAAATTAGCCTTTTCTTTAGTCAGAGTCTCTTCGCAGTAAAAAGGATTGTGAATTCAGGAGGCATCAAAGATTCTTCATAATCTGATTGCTACCTCGCTGGCTTCCCCTATAAATCCTATAATCAGAATCTCGCTACTCTACACGTAATCGCCAATCGCCAATCGCCAATCGCCAATCGCCAATCGCCAATCGCCAATCCCAATAGAGAATGCTCAAGTGAATCAACGCTGTCCAGCACAGTCCCCGGCCAGCCAGCATCCCCGACATTCAAAATTTTTCACTCGATCCCAATAAGACTTTTTATCTTTATTAATTATAGCATAGCTACTTTATGTCTACCAAAAATGCACACTGTGCGAAATGAGAAATCGTAAGCGACAACCAAAGTGCAGACGACACGTATTTTCTTCGGTCGTAAAAAGAGTGGATCAACGGCAGAGTCTCGATATGCATTGCGAAACCTTTGACAACGAGCAACTACGGTAGACTACAAAATTGCCCTTGTTTTCTTAAGTAATAATTCCAGCAGTATCGCTGCCTTATCTATCATCACCGATGGTAACTTTAACCCGATGCTGGAATGCAGGCATATATGTGCTCGTTAGCAGCACATATGAGCAACTAAGTAACCTAGTTGGAACTGGAGAAGCAGCTAGGCTGGGCGAACTAGAGTATGTTTCAACATAAAATACGGCGTATTATAGCCCACAAGCAGCTTGCTGCCTCCGCTTCTACGACTCCGCGGCCTTCCCCGCTTCTGTGTCCATCTCCACTTCCGCCTCTTTCGCTTCGATACTGGCATCGGTTCCGGCTGCGATTCTGCATCCCTTCACCTCTACCTCTTCGCCACGATCCAGCTCCATCCACCTCAGCCCACCTACATTCACCTACATTCACCTACATTCACCTACATTCACCACTTCTCGTCTGTTTCCCTTAACATGGCAAAGTGTGCGGCAAAAGTGCCACCACTATGCTAGTAGCTGCGCCTCGCTAACAGTTATACTTGAAATTGCGTTTTGCGGAAGTGTTATTAAACTAACAACACCGCGAGAAAATTTATTTGACTAGCGATCTATGGGTGCACGGATCAATACGTAATTCCTAGAAGTATTTGCGAACGGAACCTTCCTACATTTTCATAGCAGAGAATATACTTTAGAAACGACGACTCACGCTCATTGTCCATCGAGTGATTGATACTTTTGTGACTCTTGGATTTCTGGTGCTGCTTAAGTCACGCAGACGTGTGCCGTCAAACCAGACTAACTTTCCGTTCGGTCGATCAGAGTAAATCGGTGTCCGGTTCTCACCTTGCAGCTTATGTGAATAACGTACGCACCTATTAAGGTAAATCTAGCGAATTTAGCGAAAGGATATTACTGATGCATTTTTTAAGATGCGGTTGGATTTGATAGAAAGTAGGATTTTTGAATAAGTGATAAGTTTGGAGACTCTGGTCGTCAGGCTCGGTAGACGGGTCGGATACAGCAGACGCGGTGAGACGCGGCCAGACGCGGCCAGACGCAATAGATGCGGAGCTCGTAATTCCTCGGGATAAAAATATGCTTTATCACAGGAGAGCAGACCGGCGGACGGTGGCTCTAGACTAGAGCAGCTTGACCGACCGGTTGATGTATCGTGGCTATCGGAGTTTGCATGCCACGTAGTTATTTCAGCGAGATATAAATAACTCTGCGGCATTGAATTCATCCCGGACAAGCGAGCCGCGTAAAACGTGCGACCGTAGAGTCGGTCGAGCTACCGAGTATCCTGATGTCTCTGTTCGAAAAGCAATTGGACCCAACGAGAAAGAATAAACCGATAGTAACGCGCATTGAAAGAGACGAATATATGTATTTAAAGACTAAAAGCGGTGAGAGAGATATGACACTAACGGACGAATGCTTCGTGTGTTTCAGATGCGCCGAGGGCTACACGGGTCAGCGCTGCGAAAGAAAGGATGTCATCAGCAACGGAAGTGTGTACAACCGTCATAGGACGCCATTTTCCTGCAGACTGGGAATGTCCACCTCGTACTACTGCTAGCGATAATGACGAGGGGTCCCAATAAGTAAACCTTATGGCGTTCCCCTTTGCTAAATTCTGTAGAAGCGATGCGCGAAATGCGACGAGGCACGTTACGGAAGGTCAAGCAGTTGAACCGTCCTCCAAGTCCCTTGCTCTAGATCCGCATCCTCTCTACGAACAGCATACCAAAGAGTCCCGATCACGACGATTAGTTGCAGGACCACACGATCGGTATAACGACGAGAGACACGCGCCACCGACATTCGAGAACATTCGAGGACATTCGAGAACATTCGAAGTAGTGAGAAACGTCATTGCGGAGCTGAGCGTTCGTGCTTTGACGCAATTAGAGAAATATTCGGGATTGCGTCCAGTTTAACGGAAACGAAGTGCGGATCACCGGACGCCTCTCTCGCCTGAATTCTACTTCGAGTTCGAACGTATAATAGCTTCGATCACACCGCGATTACCGCGACGTTCAGCGAATTCGTCGGCAACTTTCTCGAAATCAGAGTTCTCTTCGACGATCACGACACCCTTTCCTAATTTCACTCGATCACTATTGACCTCTCAGAATTACAATCAAGGAGAGAGCGAGCAGAGAGAGAGAGAGAGAGAGAGAGAGAGAGAGAGAGAGAGAGAGAATGCACAATGACTCATTTAAACGGAGCTTACGGGAAACGAACTGTTAAAATTGCACGATTCATATATTATAGTATCAAGAAACTCAAAGCCAGATTCAATGAGCCCATTCGTGTCCATTCGGAACCACAGTTTTAGTATTTTGCCATTTCTCTACACCTATAGGCCAAAAGATACTTCACCCATTCTGGCTCTTTGTCAGTTATTTAAAAGGGGGTTTACTGTACGTGCAACTTTTTCATAACTTCCCGGTCGTACCGCTCAGTATTTTTATCATTTGAGGAATATCGCATGCGCACACACAGCACTATCTATGTATGCGTCGTTATATGTGTATTGCGTGTGTGCGCGGGTGAATATTTGTGAGAGTGCACAAGCATATGTGTGCGCTGGCGTAAAAGAATGAGAGAGAATGTAAGGGGAAGCGCAACGGAGAGAGAATAGAGAATAGGTGCATTAGGGAAGCTGTGAAAGAGGAAGAAAGAGAGAGTGAATGATTTTGCAACGAGAAAAAAGACCTTACACCATTATCAAGTTATGTGCGCTGTGCTCCAGCGGTCTTGGGATCCTATTTATGTTTTATATTATATATTATATATATTATATTTATACATATAATATAATATATATACATATAATATATATATAAAAATTTGTATAAAATTTTTAATTTATTTATTTAATTCATTAATTTTATTGATTTACAATTAAACATGATCTTCAGCTCCTCAACTGTCTCTTTGCTTTACTTCATTTTTATCGTGTAGGCCCACAGTGGCGCGCGAGCGTGTGTGCCTGCGTGTGCGTGTATATGCGTGCGGCTGTGCGTGTGTGCGCGCGAACAAGGTGAGTGACGACGCCGAAGGAGAAGGTCGAAGGATGACGTCACTGTAGAGCCGTAGAGCAACCCAGGACCTCAGCGTCCCAGCCAGCAGTTTGCCCGTACACGGCGCTTATCCACTTGACCACGGGAGGTTTTCGAAATATCGCGTTAAAACGAAATACGTGATTATTCGAAGACGAGCAACAGTTCCATCGAGCTTCCCGTGGCTGCATTCCTCGCTGAAAGATCCATTCCACAGGACGTTTATTCCCTCTCCGCTTTCATCCACCCACAACAAATGAAATTCACCAGAATTCAGCAGAATTCACGTGGACGGAACATTTGAAATGTCGGAAAGCCTGTGCCGCGCACTCTCGTTTGATTTTCCACGACGCTTGTACATACATGCACATCACTTCCTTGGATCCTGCTCACGCTGGACGTTCGCTTTCTTATTATTTCATCCATCAAGGTAGGTGCATTGGTTATTTTTTATTTATGTTTTAATTAACCTTTTGCAATTAATTAGCATACCCAGCAGTCTATACTAATTGAAAAATTAATCATTCTTCTCGATCTATCAACACTCGAACCAAGAGAGAGGAGGGAGTTTTCGGATTCCCTCGTAGTTCAGGACGACGTATTGTCAAAATAGATAGAAACTTTTCGTTTGGTTGTATCCGATCCCTAATATCACATGCATGCTCGCATGCACATGTAGTGTACACTAACGACTAAGCGCTAACTTAGGCCCCAATTTCACTGCAACTGTTAAAGACGACGTCCGCGTAACGCCATTGAACAACATGTTTACGAACGAATAGCACGCAACGTTTAAAGATTTTTCAAAGAGCAATAAAATCCGCCAGTAAAGTAGTAAGAGGGCACGTCGTAAAAACCTAAACCCCCAAAAATCCGTTTACCCAGTAATATCGATGTTGTATTTCCGTTATCGCGTTTCATCAAAGTTCGATAGTAATTCTCAGAAGCTCTTGGAAGATTGGACGACGGGTCACCAGGCTGCCAATTTGTCGAAATTGACGTTCGAGTCGATTAGCGTGTTTGTACAGGCAACGCCGATAGGACGATGCTCCACGAATGAACTATTTGCAAATTATTCGAATTAGCTTGATGAATTTGAAGGAGCGATTCGCGCGGCGCGCATGTAAACCGAAGTGATAACGCGAGCAGATTGACACGTTCGATGCGACATGGCCGAGTAATGGCCCACCGATGGCCACGCTCCCATGTTAATTCAAGACTCTTTCCTTTCCCAGCAAATATCTTAATTGGGGACCACCATAGAGGAAAACTGTGCTTCCGACATAAACACATACTTCCGCGACTAACTGTCTAGACGCTGCAAGACCTCCTTATTCTAACCTAACATCTTCCTTTCTTCCTTCTCTTCTCCGAGGCTCTCGAGAAAACGCTGACCCGCCGGAAAAACTATCAATCCAATACGTGATTCCCCGAAGAAAATCCTTGGAAATTACAGCCACGCACGTGCGGACACCCACACGCATCCTCTTTCTCTCTTCCTCCTGAACGATGAAAGTGACTCGGCGCTATGGACAGAGTCAGCTGTCTGCATAACGGATGTGGGCATCGATTGACATTCCTGCAAGACTCACCTAGAAACGTACCTTGGCTTTTCCTTTGATCGATGATTTCAAAGCAAAACTGGAGTTGGGACTTCCTTTGAGAACCTTCTACTTAGACTGATTTCTACTTAACGATTATCGGCAGATACTTGTATAGTTGCGTAGGCGTAGTTCCCGAGGTGGAAGGGCGTCTTTCGAAATCGAATTCATCGAAGAATGGCGCTGGCCGTTCCAAAGACTTTTTATGGCATTGCTGCGTACACGTAAAAAGAGTTCTAGCGCATCGCGTACGTCGCTCGAGCGTATGGAATTGGGAAACGATCGAGCCAGAAGGACTGTCACGTCGAATAGTTGACTAATCGTTAATGCCAACTAATTTCGCACTACTGCGGTTTACATTAGTTACATTCGCCCAGGCTGGATGCAAACTAAAATCAGCCAGTAACGATGAGGTGACCTGCATAAATACCGAACGGCCGCTAATCAATTATGTCGAATTGCAGAGAATTTTCAATGGCTCCGCGAGCGCATTATCGTACGAATTGACAATAGGTTGATTAGCGATACTCGATAATCGTGATTCAATTGTATCCCAATACGCGAGTGCTAATTCGAACGAATCGCCATTACAAAACTTATATGTGTGACATGCATGTTGCGCGAAGGCGAAGTATCTCGCAGAGAACGGGTGTTTGGTGATCGAGTGTTTGGCGTGTAGTGGAGTTGGTGCTTTCAATCGGTGTACTCGGGTTCCCAAGAGGCTTTACGAAATATGTCCCTGAACGATTTAATCGGACGCACACCCAAATGCTGAATCTTCAGATAACGAAATCAAAGATCATCTTCCCCGATAAAGGCCGATTTCCGAAGGTCTTTTATCTCCTCGCCCTTCTCTATCTGCCCTCTGTCTCCCGCTCCAGTCTTCTTATTACGAATTCCGTCTCACTCGTTTTAAGCCCTGGTGATCTTAATACGCTCTTGGCTGGCATTTGCATGAACGAGAGATTAATCGTGGATCGCGATATCGCGAATTCGCTGGAATCCAGTTACACGCGAATCTTTCGCCGAAGATTGATTCGGCGACTGAGCGGATGGACGTCGCATTCGAAGAGCCTATGATTCTCCTGGCTGTTTCGAAAACGATCGTGCACCTTGTATTATCTTGGCTGGTTCATTATATTGAACTTGAACCCTTTGGGAAATTGTCTATGGGTGGCCCTTAGTCTCGATCAAGCGTGAAATTTAGTCTGATACGTATTACCGTGTCCGTGCTAGACCACCCTACAACATCCTACAACATCCTACAACATCCGGTATATCTCGGATCCAATTCTGCTTCGCTTCCGCAGCCGAGGAGTCTATCGGTTGTTCTTCCCATCCTATTCCCTTCGCCTTATTCACTCTCCTCGACGTCCTCTGCTTCTGAGCCATCCGTCTAGTCTTGAACGGTGTTCTCGTCGAAGCGCTGGGTCACCGCGTTGCTAAACGGCTGATTCACGAGAATCAGAAATAGAACAGCCTGCTCCCAACTCTTGGGTAACGGCTCTCGTCCCATTATGAGCGTCGGCGTTGGAGCCAGCATCGGCCAATCAGGATCTTGCCGTAGTACGAGGGGAAAAGTTTTCCCTTTCCTTCCACCTTTCTTCCAACATTTTATCCCTTTCGGCCACTCTACACTTTCACTCTCCAATATACCAAATAATTTGAAATTTCTTTCTTTCATTCAAGATATGGATAAATTCTCCTCGTTCGCCGAGGACGTGACGCTCGCCCGATTCTAGCGCATCTAGCGGCACTGTCAAGGTAAATCAGACATTTCCCTCTCGTTTTTCATTGCCAGCAATTCGCTTCCATTTCCGCGCATCAGCGTCCATCCACCGTCGACCGTCGATCGACGACCGATACTTTACCGTGAGGAAAAGAAGCAACTTTATCGCTTATCGCACTGACAAGCCGACAAGCTCTTTAGCCGTAGACACTGAGTCATCGGATGGCGCGGCAAATTCCCACTAATATTTCACCTCTTCCATCAATTTATCCACTACTCTCTGAACTTTACTTTAAACTTGCAACGTGCTCAGCAATAAAGAACGAACGAAAGACAAAGTTCACTTTGCTTTCAGCAATTCACAAATAGCGTCCAATTATGAAAAAAAAAAACTTGACTCTTTTCCTTTTCTTTTGCTTCCAGCTTGCACATCGGGACATTCATCGTGTTTTGTTTTATTGTAGCCTTATCCTCGTTCGGCCCGTTCCACCTGTTCGGTACATGTCCCTCACTCTCTAACAATGGGATTGACTTTTCATCTCTTCGCTATCATCATCCTCTTGACCCTCTCGTTCCTCCTTTTACTGCCATACCGTTTATAAGTTTTCCACAGTTTCCTTCGTGCTGGAATTACATAGAGAACGAGAAAGAACGAGAGTTTACAACAGTACCTTGGATACGTCCCAGCCTCCTCTTTGCACCTTCACTTTTTTTTTCACATCATAGAGTCTACTTTCCACTTCACGTTTTCCGAATTCGCCGTTTCCATTCCACTTGATGAGGGGCGTCGGTGCTATTGCTACTTTGACGAGGTAAGTTCGTAACACGTCTTGATCTTACTTACTTGCTCTTCTAAAAAGCGGTCTGAAGGAGAAGGAGGAACGTTTTTTAGAGTGTTAAAAAATAAATATTTTTAAACATATAGTATAGGAGACATACATTTATTGACATCTCAAGCACGATTTCTTGCGTAAAATCACGCTTGAAATTAATTTGCTCGACTTTCATAGAGAAAAGAGCGTCAGAAGGAAAAACGAGAAGAAGGAGGAAGAGGAAGATATAGGTGACGTGAGGCATAAGTAAATGAGAGAGACATTGTCGAGTAGCTGATCGTCGGCTGGAGGAAGGATGGGCGGGGGAGGGGGAGGGGGAGGGGGCAGAAGCGACACAACCGAGGGTAAATTGGCCGTAACGCAAAGAAGGGCGGGTTGTACGAAGGCTCGTTAGTACCCTAATCACTCGTAAGCCCGTAACGTCTCAATCCGACGCTCTCGGAAACTTGGCGACCAGCCCTTAGGACTTGGCGCGAATTCGCACCCCGGATAAACCTGATGATTCGAGTTAATTTAAGTCCCCACAGCCTCTTGGACGTATTCCTGTACAGCTTCTTGGACAGTGCGGCTCCAGAGAGGCATTAGTGTGGCCCCTTTCGACTTTCCCAAGTAAGCCAGAGGACTTCTCCATTACCCGCAACACTATCCCTGCTCTTTCGTCTTAGATAACCGTCCGAAATCCACGCATCACTGATATCTAATGAATATTGATGGCAATATCTATTTTTGAGTCTCACAAATTCATGCACATTCGTACTGTAGTATTTTAATTCTCAATAAATGGCAACTTGAATGGAGTAAAGGAATTATCGGTAATTCCAACTGGTAACGGAGGCTCGTACAATTATGTCCTCGGGCGGTTCCCTTCAGCTCCTTTCCTCCGGAAAAAGAAACATATTTATACAATATTTGTATCACTCCTTTAGCAACATTTCAAGTTCCTTATTTAGTCCATAAAAGGAGATTTCAATTGGTTAAAATTGCGAGAACTGTTATATCGTCCGGCTGTCTAAGCGCGTCTAATTAAGTTCCAACCCTATGATCGTTCTTTTCGAAGCAAAAACATCGAGTTCGATCAACCACAACTCATACACTGTCAAGGACATGGGGACCAGAAGATATTCTATTATCACAAATATTTTAGAAAAGTCCTGGGAATAAGAGGACTACGTCTTATCCATTATCGTGATCTTGGCTTATATTTCTTCTTCCTTTTCCTCCTCTTCACTCTCATTCGCATCCTCGTATCGCTATGTTATACCGGCTAGGACTTAGATCGGACGAAATTACACGAGAGTAGTCTCATCAACATCGCCACCCGTTGATGTCCCCGTTAACAGTACTACTTTTAACGGCACTTCTATTTTATAGGATGTTGCAGTCTACAAGGGCGAATTTGGTCAACCGACGCGACAGCTGTCACAAGCAGTAAGAAGCTCAAGCCTTCTCCAGCAATTTGTATTAAGTGGAAGCGTCGATCCATCGAAGAAGCATCGTGCCTTTCGGAATTCTAATGCGAATGCATTGGTTCGATTCTTCGTCATCGTCCTCATCCTCATCCTTGTCCCCTCGTGACTCTTTCTGTAAAACAGGGCCATGACGTAAGGGAGCCACTGGACGATGGGTGCTTCCTCGAAGAAGCGAGGTGAGCATCGTTGTACTTTGAACGTCCTCAGCTTAATATCTTTTTATTCCTTAGAGCGATCGTGTCCGCTCTCGGACCGCAGGAACGCAGGGAGCACTTACGAGAGGACGAGAAAGGGGAAAAGGAAGACACAAGAGAAATGAGGAAAATCGAAGCAGTGACTGATTGCGCCGAAAGAGAAGCTCTGCCCATTGAGGAGAATTTGCTCTGTTACAAGTAGTTTATCGGTGAGCGAGAGAAGAGAGTGTGACTGCAGGAAAAAGGAATGCTTTCGAGTTCTATGCCAAAGAGTATGAGAGATGTCCGTGCAAGCTTACTAGTGCCGCCATACTTGCGTTCATTATTTTACGTTGAACGGATCGTACTATCAATACTTATCGATCCATCCAACGAAATATTCGAAGCACAAAAGTTCACTTACGATTAGCTCAATTAGGACTCGTTTAAGCTGCTTCTTCTCCTACTGTGAGAGAAGGGACGACGAGCCTCCTTACATGTGTACTTAGAATATTTAGGGAATAACGAATGTCCGGAAAAAGAATGACTCTTCGAGAACGACTTTTTAGTTATACTTGAGGATCTTGTGGAGCGAGGATCACGACATCTTATTAGACCTGTACGAAATATGCTGACGAGTATCAGCCGCAGAAGGAACAAGAAAACTGACTAATACTCTACTAAAAATCAATCTGAAATAATCCTTTTCTTCAGGAATGACAAGGTTACTTCGATTTTTTTTATTTTCATAAAAAATTGCTACCAGACACGGCTCAGCGCCATTCGCGCATTCGCATATACGAGCGCAGAACATTGACTGTGCTAACGCCGAATATTCTCCACGCTCCAGAATAGCCTTAAGTAAAATGTGTATAAAGATAGTGGCCGACTGGGCATTTAGTTCTATAAGCATTACGCACCGCGAGATAATGTCGCAGCCATTGCGTTTGCAAATGAGTCAAACTCAAAATCATTCGGTCAATGAAACAAGAAACACAGAAGAGAAAACGCTTATTCCTTTTCTCCTCTGATTTTTCAATGAAAAGATCGAACGACACGCAACGTCCAATTAAATTTTAAGCACGCTATGTAAAATATTGTATATTATTTAATATTATTTATTTAATGATGTTTTTACTAGAGACGCGTTTGTACTGTATCCAATCTTGAGAATAAGGTAATATAAAGTGAGGCATCGCAGGTGCTTTATAATTGTCTAAGGAGAAACCAGTCGCGAGGTTACAGAAAATGGATCCTGGATGTCCGCCAGTATCGAATGGTCTTCCCTTATACAGTAATCAACTAATCCGGTTCCGAATATAGCTCCACGCTGAAATATCCGGTAAGAAGAGGAAAAAATAACAGAACCAAAAACCATGTAGTATCCTATAAACTGTATGCACTTCTCTTTCTACACGGTTTTTGGTGTCAAATTTATATGTACATACAATGTACATCTCTCTCTTTTTATCCAATATTTCGAAGAGAGCTAACTGCCCAGTGCTTCGAAATCAATAGAAGAAGATCCGACAGTCAGGACCTTTGCGAGCAACTTCTCTCTTAGAGACTAGACAAGACATAATGTAGCTGCGAAGGAAGTCGTTGCTGTCCTTCGTTCCATTCGGTTCTACTGTGGTAGCCAGAAAGTGCACTATTAATAAAGATTAAAAATTATTTTAGAAGCACAAAGTATTAACAATATAATGCAATTATTGTAAAACGACATGATGATTGTAAAGACATAAAGGTAATAGTCCAGAATCAATGTTTCCTATTGATCTTTGTCTTGAAAATGATGAAAGAGAATAGATACGTTATGTTACCATTATTGAATTGGAGAGGCTTCCCTCTTCTTCCTCAGTCACAATTATTCCTATCAATTCTTATATTACCAATGTACAACACGCACCAGCTTTTTAATAATGCTCTGCTAAAGGACAGCGACAAGAAAATGAAAGTTAGGTAAGGCAAAATTACGTAAAAAGAAAAAAAACGAAGATGGCTCACACAGAATGTGAGGAGTACCAAAGAGTATTGCAACTACTGAAGTCATCGTAGACAACACACATCTTAGGATGCCTTGCAATGCCATGCAGCGGTTCACAACGGCTTATGCTTGAAATCGCTATTACATTTATCATGTTCAGGTCTGTTGTTGCGCTTAACAATACAGTCTTTTGAAGTCCTCTTCAGTTCATGTGGGCAATCAGTTAGCAGGGTTTACTCTAGGTAAAGGAACACTAATATTACATCTTCAACACTTCATTTTAAGGGGACTCTAGACTTCTCATTATCATGCCAGCAAAATGTGAACGAAAATTGTAAATAACACGTTTTTGACAGATATTCTTTCCCAAAGCAGAGTTTAACGCACATTCTACAAGGTTAAAAATCGTTTTGACACCACTTTGTCCAGAATCAATTCAAATTTAAAAGAGTAAATAAACTAAAAACTTAGAGATTGATTGCAAGGCGTGTGCTGAACTCCAATTTTGAGAGAGGATCTGTAAAAAGTTTTACTTACGATTTTCGTTTACATTTTACTCTTGTAGTAAATAAAAGAGCTAGAGTCCCTTTAACTCCAGCCGTATGTTCATTGTGATCACTCATTCAGTTTTAATAAAGATCCATTAATATCTATTTCAGTTTCCCTTGTATGTACTGTTCCGTATAACGTGCGCACGCAGTATGACAAAGTATATTTATTTTAAAAAACGCTTACAAAATTACAAAATATTAATTTATAGATACAGATTATGTGAATATCATAAATATTCTACTCTTATGATGGAAGCAAAGCTATTCGATAAGAATCCTTTAATGAAACTTCCATGGAATGAACAAGAGCAAAATATTTAACTAATCTTAACATGTGGATGCATTCCCTACCTAGAAACTAAAAGCCACAGTTTTTTTACATTTCATTGTATACATTTTGGCAATAGCATTAATTGTTTTTATAGCTGACTATCGTATCCATTTTGTGTATAGAAGTTGAGAATGATCTGAGTTGCACTTCTTGACTATTAGCAATAAACACAGGCTGAGTTTCATCCCACTCTTTTGGAATTCCACAGTCGGGCACAGTATAAGTCAAAATATCAAAGGAGCACAAGCAATCCAACAAAGGTAAGAAACTTACAGTACCTGAAAATATTTTACATTAATTAAAAAATAGGTGCTATTTAAGATATTTGTTTTCCAAAGTACATGGGGAACATACCAGTAATTTGACGAATCACTTCACGTATTTCTTTCTGAATTGTTTTGACATCTTTTGTACCCACTTCTGGTAAAGGTGAATCTCCTTCCGCCATGATAGTAACAGTATTTGAAACTGGTGCTTCGTAATCGACCTTGAAATCCCATTTTTCTAACACTTCTTTTGTATTTACATTTGTTATTACCAAAGTTAATTTATACACTTTTCTTTGTACTAGCCACTCCTCAACTTGGCCCAATACAGTTTCCAGAAAAGACTTAATTTTTTCGTCCGTGGACATCAGAAAAAATAGACCAAAATGTTCAGCTGGTTCAAAAGTTTCTGGTGGATATATTCCTCTCTGATAAAGTATGCTGTTGATGCCATAAACTGCAACGAAGTGAATGATGTTTCGAATCAAAGAGTAAACGACATATACAATACTCTCAACGAAGAAAAAAACATTTTACCTTAGAATATAAGGCACAAGTACTTACGTAAATATTGTTTCACAAGCTCTGCAGAGCCTTTCAACGTGATACACTTTGCTTTTTGTTGAGTCTCTGTCATAATTGCCAAAAAAACGACAGTATCAATTACTAATTTTTCGGTAACGAGGTAGACTACACCTGAGAGTCTTTGAGGATTATCAGAGGACGCAGAATTCCGCTCCTTCGGGTTTCAACGAATTTAAATGTGTCCAATACCACTGTATGTTATTTAGAGCCACATCCAGAGCTGCCAACACCGCCATGTTCAATTATAGTAGGAATTAGTAAAACTTCATATAATGGGTCTTGCACACTACAAGCAGCAGGCAGTGACCAGTGAGGAAATGGCATACAGCTATGACGACACAGATTGAACCCAAAGCATCTTACCCATTGGTAGACAGTCTGCATTCTAACGGTATGATGAGTGTGACTCGACCATACGGAGCCTCGAACCAGTTCCACGGTTGGGACTTCACGAATTTATGCTGTAAGCAAACCCGAAACGTGGGTACTGACTATGCTCCCTACCCATCTCTGTCTATCCAGAGATGAGTAGGGAGATGCACAACGCTACGGTTTTAGACGATACCAAAATTATGGCGCTAAATCGTAGCGGCGAGTCTGGAAG
>JARQTJ010000042.1:372947-443128 GCA_030142635.1 Trachelus troglodyta
ACCAGTATAGGAGACCGGCTCGAGGAAGAATGAGCGCTCCGAGTCCGGGCACTGCCTCGAGCGCTCCCCCCACCATCCGCCTGCTCCCACTCACCGAGTCCTGCGCGACGAATTTGCGCGCACACATTTTGGGCAACTTCCAGTACTTCTAAATATGCTTGGCCAGAATTTCCTATTTCTAAGTGTTAATATTTTACTTCATTGACTTAATTAATTATTTTAATGTTCCAAACACCTAATTTATAAATAATTCAATTTAAATGTAATTTATTTTCGATATTCTATAATTTCATTTCAATTTTTGTCTACTCCGTATGTTCTGCGAGATGTTAATTTAGCCACAATTTTAAATTTTGGATAAATTTTGAATGTAAATCAAGATCCAATAATATTTAGTAAAAGTTGAGATGTTACATGGCTATCAAGTTGGCACCGCACTTTCTTGAAAATGCTTCAAAAACGTTTCAACGATAGGCTTTTCCAATAGTTCTTGAGAAATTCTATATTTCTCGGTCTCGTGTTCTAAGGGTTGCTTTGGGAACCAGCGGTGAGTAGCGGAGAACCTCTGCTCGCCAAGCTACGCGTTCGTGTTCACGTTTAGCTCGGCTACGACGGGAATCGCATTGTCGACGGAGGCGATGATCACAAAATGCTACTTCCAGACTCGCCGCTACGATTTAGCGCCATAATTTTGGTATCGTCTAAAACCGTAGCGTTGTGCATCTCCCTACTTATCTTTGGTGTTAGCTCGTGTTAACAACCTCCTAGCTGTGAGTAGTCAACTTAAGTGAGTATTTATACGGATTTCGCCCAACACTGTTCGGATTCGGTGTATAAACTTTGTAGGTCCTCACGCTGAGTTAAATAAGGCCCTTTTCGCAAGGTACATCGCCATCTAGTGTCGAACTTCCAACCTTGATTATTAGGACCAGTTACTGACACATGTCCCCCATTGGGGATACAGCCATAAGGAAAGGAAGGAAGGGAAGCTGTGAGTAGTCCATTGGGGGTACAGCCATAAGGAAAGGAAGGAAGGAAGCTGTGAGTAGTTGTTCGTAGCACGCGTCCATCATGGCATCCACCGGCGACTCAGGTGTTTCTGCTTTGGTTTACAATTATCTACTAAAAACGGATACAACGTTTGCCAAAGTTTTTCAGAAGAAGACAAAGGCGGTGAGTATGAAAATGGAGCCTACGAACACGTGGCACCTTCGTATTTTCCACAAGAACAAGCGTGTCGTCCACAAAATGCCGCCTTTTCAGAGATACCACGTGGACGAATCTGTGCTCGTTGCATATATCCACGAATACTTCTGAAAGTCGGTTGATCCTTATTACTATTATTACCTTTTGGAACTTTCATAGAATTTGCGATTTTTAAGTAACTTTAGAAAACTTAGATACACAATTATCATGTACTAACAAGAGACTTGGAACATAATTTAACAGTTATAAGTATACTGCATGAGAAACGTGTTCTCTGTGGAGTAATAATGTCTAAAGAAAAGAGGATAATGTCATATTTATTGTTTGTAGTTCCTAATGTAGGATAAATGGATGATGTTGTGAGCATATAGTCTTATGTTGCAGCCTCTTCTGTCTAAAGGATCAGCCACCCTGGAAGAAGTATTTCAGCATTTTCAAAAATGTTCTACAAAGAAAGTGAATGTAAAAGCAGAAAGTAAAGAAAGCACTTCAGATTCAAGTTCAGAAAGTGACGAGGAACCCCCAAAAAAAGTTAAATTGGCTAATAATAAATCTGCTGCTATTGCCGCAATAGTGAAAAAGGAAAGACAAGAGGATTCTTCTGAGGATGGATCTAGCAGCGAAGAGGATAAACCTCCTACCACTGCAACAGCTAAAACTCAGCTTGCAGCAAAGGTGGCCTCTTCAAAAAAGACATCTACCTCTGAGGACAGCTCTTCGGAGGAAGATGCTCTTAAAGTACCGGCAAAACCAGTATCTATATCAACAAAGAATATTGCCAAAAAAGCATCCTCTAGTGAAGAATCTGATTCTGATAGCGAGCAGGAGGAACAATCCAATACAAATGTCAAAGCAGTAATAAAGGCCACAACTGCAATCAGTACACCAAGCGCAAATACTAAGAAAGAAGAGTCATCTAGTGAGGACAGCGATGATAATAATGAAGTATTGCCAGTAATAGTTGCTAAAAAACCTGTGACAAAAGCACCACCTGCAAAGCCTCCTATAACAAAAAATAAACAATCGTCTAGTGAAAGTTCAGATTCTTCAGAGGAGGAGGCTGAGACTCCAAATTCTGTTAAAAGCGAAACCAAGTCTACTGCAAAACAAGTAGCAATGCCAGACACAAGTAGTGATTCAGATGATTCATCGAAAGACGAAGCACCCAAATCAGCAAATGCTCCAAGCAAACTACCTCCAATAAAGCATTCCTCTAAAAAGGATTCATCATCCAGCGAAGATAGCAGCGATACTGAATCGCCTGCAAAAAGGTTGAATGTTTCAACGACTGCAAAGACTGTAATACCTTCTACTAAGAAAGAAGAATCCTCTTCAAGCGAAGAAAGTAGTGACGAGGAACCACCGGCAAAGAAAGTCGCCCTTGGTAAGTCGGTTCCGAAAAAACAAGAGTCCTCAAGTGAAGATTCCGACGATTCTGATGAAGAGAAAAAACCAGAAAAAATGAGTACAACGAAGCCAATCAATCAAAAGAAGATGAAGGAAAGTTCAAGTGAAGAGTCTGACGAGAGTGAAGACGAGAAACCAGCAACAAAGGCGCAAGCGGCAGCAAAAGTTATGACTAAGTCAGTGCCTAAAAAAGTATCCTCATCTAGCGAGGAATCGGATTCTGATGAATCTGACAATGAAAAAGTAGCATCTAATATTGCTACCAAAGACAATCCTGTTAATATTGCCAAATCTACAAAATCTGTCAAACCTGCGCCCGTTAAACAAGGATTTAGCTCGGAAAGGAGCAATTCGAGCGAGAAAAAAAGTCCTTCTAAAGACGGAACTCCAGGAAAACCAGAAAAGAGAAAGCGTGAAAGCGACGATGAGAATGAGGAAGTGGGAGGGTCCGGAAAGCCAGTAACAAAGATTCCAAAGAGCAACTACAGTAATTTCGTGAAGGCCAGCAATAATATTAATGGAGATAAGGTAACAAAACGTATAAATTAATTTTTCAGTTTCATTATTTTCAATTTATTTGTGAGATTGAATAAAATGTTCTATTATACTCATGGTTATTAGCAGCAGAAGAACGTGCCTTTTCGTCGCGTACGAGACGATGAAATCACAGTGGATCCAAAATTGGCAAACAATTCGTTCGAGGCAAAGGTAAATGTGCGGAAAGAATCAAGGAACACAGGTCACTTGCCGCTTCTCGAAAGCTCGAGGCCTTTCGCGACGTCATATTTATCGCGCTAAGGATTTAAATGGCTTTTTGTAGTTGTCTCCGAACTGGCACACTGCAGTCCCACCATTCACATGTTCATATTTCTGCGCATTCGCCATGTGTCTCGAAGCAGTTGTCGCTATACATTTTTATTATTCTTATCCTTCTATTTGACTTTACTTTATTTTCGAATTTCATGTACACGACTGGCGGTGGCTGACCTGGTGTTCTCTTTTGTTTTAGGCGGAGAACGAGGACGGTAATGGTATTATGAAGCACGACGCTCGCGGTGGATTTAGGGGAGGTCGTGGTGGTTTTGGATTTCGGGGCGGTAGAGGCGGTAGAGGCGGGGAGCGTGGAGGGTTCAGGGGTGACCGTGGAAGCGGCGGAGGGTTCAGGGGTGACCGTGGAAGCGGCAGTGGATTCAGGGGTGGACGTGGTGGTAGAGGTGGCTTTGATGGTAGAAAGTCATGGGGCGGAAATGAAAGTGCTCGTGGTGGAAACGGTAACGGTTTCAGAAAGTCGTGGAATGACGACGGGGAGAGAGGTGGTCGGGGTGGACGCGGAAGTAGGGGTGGCCGCGGGGGCGGTTTCATCGGGATGAACACACCAGCGCAAAACAAAAAAATCACCTTTGATGATTGAAGCAACGCGATAGACTAAGTACGTGTGGTGAGAGGCTCCCTGGAATGTCTACTTTGACTCTTGACTAATTTTAATTCGTCTGTCCCGACAGAGAGGAGCGCGTGGATCATGGGGAGAAAAGGCCAATTTGGATTTGAAGCACACAAAGGGCAAGTCCTTTCGACATGAGAAGACGAAGAAGAAGCGTGGTAGTTATCGAGGCGGTCAGATAGACACAAGTGTTAATTCCATTAAGTTTGAGGATATGTGAGCGCGGAAGACCTGAGGAAGCCTTCTTCAGTAAAACCATGCCAGCCTATCCGGTTGGATGATGCGGAAACACGAAGAAAGCTACTTGACATTAAGCAATATAGTGGGCTACGTAATTTCATTTGGGAATTTACGAATAGTACTCAGTCGACTCACGAGACTAACCTCTAGGTGAACTTGCGTTGCCCAAAATACAAAGCTTAGCGTTACCGATCCTCGATTCCACGTGGTTTCTAACAAATATTATTATTGTATCATTCATTTAGGTAATAATGAAAACGTTTTACATTGAGCAGAAGAAAAGCATCGACACACTTGAACTCAACTGTATCGCACCATGTCCGTGTTTTTTCACAATAATCTAATCTAACCTAACTTAACCTTGCACCCTACATTTTCTGTTCGAAGCAGATTTGCAATTTATGTAATCTCCCTTTCCGCAGTATGAAATTAATCCTCTGTCAAAACAAGCGAGTGAAGTATGTCAGTAGACATAAATTAACTACTTTGATTTTAATATTAGACATTTACTTGATACAAGATGCTATATTGTTATTTGTCACATATATGTTTATTAATGTTGCTCTTAGTGAAGCTTGACGAAACCACGTACGGTTTCGTTCCTAAAGAAAATAACAATAATAGCTATGCATCCATTTACGCAGACACAAACATTATTCTAACCTTTTTTTTTAATTATATTAAAAAATGTCAATTCATCGTAAAGTTTCCATGTGTGACTACATAGCGTAAATAATGAATTTATCGAAAAATGTATACTGCATTTTAATGGTTTGAGCAACGAAATTATATAGTTCCGGCTAAAGTATGACGTAATGTATGTTCGTACTGCTCAAAGGATTAAAAAATGTCCAGAGGCAATTGGAACATGTTAGGTGCTATTTATTTTTTAAACTACAAATCAAAGAGGATTTGCTTAACGGACTCGTCTGTAGTATAACGATAGTGTGAAATTAAAAGCTTTTATATTCATAACTACTTGGCTCGCAAAAACCGCATCTCAATCCGAAGACGTAAACTTATTCGATGTCACTAAGTTACAGTAGTGCAAGATAAATAAAATTCCTTGTCCAATTTTCGCCATTATAATCGTCGTGAATGAATTGGCACCAAATAAACTGTTTATGCAGCATAACAATAATTCTGCCGAAATAACAATAGAGTTCGTCCTTTATTTTACCGCCAAGGAGATTGCCGATGCGCAAAATTCAAGAGGGACGAAGGTGCCAAGAGGTAGGTTATAGTAAAGTATGGAAACACCTTTCATTAACATTTTTTTTAAATCTTGCCCGTTCTCTTAGTTTTCTTGGCTCTGTTTAATTTCTTTCTGGCCCTCTACCGGAGTACCGGATAGCGGCACTTCCTCATTCTACGACTCCACGAGATTCCGCTCAACTCCACCACACCTGAGTCAACTTGAGACAAACCACCAGTCAATCCGTGAACGTCTCTGTGCGAGGTCGCAGAGGTTCTCGATCCCACTCGACAACGTCCAGTGACATGAACATTAACTGAGATTCGTGCAGATTTTATAATTAGTTTTTAATGTACCATAGTTAGGTGATACAATCCATTCGTACGAGCGAAGGACCACAAAGGATTGTTGAAATATCATGAAAGAGATAACCCCATCGACGGTAAGTGGTTCAACATCATTGCAGAATATTCATACTTATTTATTGAAGTAGCTAGCTTATATGTACTTTTTGTCTTTTCACTATGCATAGAATCGTGGTCTAGTATCAAAAAATTGAGAGCGAATATATTCTTACACAAGAATGGCGTACTCCGGGATAACTCGGCTTTACAAAGGATCTCAGGTATCCCAAAGCGTCTCGAGCTTCATAAAAAAAAAGCTCAATTCATTCCTTATTAAGAATCGAAGATTTTTTTATGAACAAACATTTACTTTAATACGCGTTACTTTTTAGTTCGTTGTATAGCAAAGTGTGTTTTATTCGATAAAAGATTTCGAAGGTATATGGGAATAGTCGTAGGACGAGAGCTTCATTTACCTTTGATAATATGGTTCGAAGAATTTTCAATATTTCACAACTCGTGGTATCTATGTGAGCTTTGTGCCGACCTTACCATACACAAAAGGAATAACCGAGATACTTGTACCGTTATCGGCACGAAAGGCCATTATTCGATGGGACGCTGCTTAGTGAGAGAAAAAATATTTGTGATTTTTACCGTTACTGGTGGATGCTAGAGGAGCCATAAAAAATACTTATTGAGTCTCGTCTCGATACGATGGCCTCACTCTCTTAATATCTATAATAACACGTGAACAAGTCAGTGGCGTTACTTCTCTTTTCTTACTTGACATACGATGGGAACGAGAAGATCGCAAGTTCAGGTCGTTCTCACGCGCGCGCGAATCCAACGTCGTCTTCTCGCTCCGTGCTTCCTGCTTTCCGTATCCATTACTCAAGATACCTTTGTTATTTACCCTACGTATTACGCTACTGCTGCAGTACGGAATCGAAGACACATTTTTCAATAAATCTTTCCTGAATCAAATCTGCAGAAATGGAGTGTGCTTAATTGTCGATGCTAATAACGAATAATTTCCCGAAGCGGCGCACACGCGGCCACTGCTACCGCGGTCGACGACCATATCGAGAGGTCTGCCTGTTTCACTCAATCAGAATAATCTGCAACTCACCAAAAAAATGTCTCGAGTGTCGATCTGTTCGCATGCGCATTTTCTGAATTTCTCAGTATTCACAAGTATAAATCGTATGAGCCTAGAACCGTAGTAGCTGTTACTTAACGTCTTTATGTGGATTTGCTACTAAAACACGAGGGACGAGTAACGACACCGAGTAACGGAAGCTATGTGGATCACAACCTAGAAACCTCGAACACGTAGGGGCGCCGCGTATATCGATAAGGCTCGCGGTATCGCGCTGTCATTAAGGACACTTGTTTGCGTTAATCTTTTAGCAAAATTTTGCACAAAGGACTTATCATTTGATATTCAGATGTGCTACAGCACTTATTATATAAGAAGATATTATTCTCAAAAGAACCTTTCGTCTTTGTTCCTTCTAGAAGATGATTCGTAGGTTCTTCGGATTGATTCTCCTCGTGTGCGCGTGCATGCGAGTCTACGGCACGAAAAAGTGCGAGGGCAATGGTTTGGCTCTCAAGTACGTCTGGGGAGATGCACTGACGGACCCAACCGATTGCATAGGACCCAACAATCTTCAGTATCCTGCGTGAGTAACCGATTATGCCGATCGAATGATTCACGATTCTAAAGAGGTTACCGTGTATCCTCCGACACCTTCTAATTCTAGTGATTCTAGTTCAATGAAAAATTCTCCGATATACTTGGATCATTCGAACGATCCGCCGATTGTTTTCAGGGCTGCAATATCGCGCTCCTTCAAGAACTTCGGACTCGGAAGCAGCCGCTCCGCTCGATCCTATCAGCCGCGGACGATTGATCCCGAATTAACGAGACAAGCGCTTCTGCACAATTACAAGGCTGCGCACGGCGATTACTCAATCGCTGCTTCCAACTCTCGAGATGGTGAGTTACATAAATCACGGTCGATCGACCTCACAATCGGTCCAACGGAATCTTCTTCAGGAGCAAGTAATTTTAATGACAATGAAGCCGTCTGCCTCGCCAGCTTGTTCCTCTACTTTTCGACCCTGGTACACACACACGCACGCTGTTCTCTTTGCCCGTGCATACCTTCAGAGACTCTTAAAATTGCTTAATGAAAGTACCGACTTGTACCTGCCAAATCCGGTATGACAACCAGAGCCGCAGGTCACACGTACGCGCGGATGGTCAAGTAACCTCGACTGCTGTAGGCAGCAGCCTTGAATTATGCGATTCTCCATATGACACGAAAACCTGGTTAGGAAATCCGAGTCATCAGTTTCATTTTGACCAAGCGACCTTCATTTATTTTTCGTTTAAATTATCCATGGAATTTCTGCGCTACCCTCGTTTCTTGCACGTTCCCTTTTTCATTGCACGATTGCCGCAGAAAAATCGGATAATCGTCGCCCTCAAGGAGGAATCACTTGACCTGTTGGTCGTTGAGCCGCGGCATCGTCATCCGGCCAATACAGTTATCACCTCGTGTACTACTCTAACGGGACACTCTGCCCACTCACGTTTCGAATAATCGCTGCTGACGTTCATTCGAATTCAAAGGAAATGGCCCTGGCTGCGTGAGCCGAACTATAACAAGGCGGGGTATTTCTGGGAAGAAGGATTCCCACTTGGTTTAAATTCACAAAGGCCGTTCATCTACAGGACGAGCTTTTACGTCTAAGGAGACTTGCGGCTCTCCGGCCCGATTGTGCAAGACCAGATACAACACGACGGCTCCGATGTACGGCGTCAGCCTAACCAGCGGACAACCAGTGACCATCGTTCAAAAATTTCCTGATCTCTTGCAGCAGGTCGTCTTTGAAGTTTGCGAGTAAGTATTGGTCTTCGCCGTATCACTTGACGGCTATTGCTCATCCTAATGAAATGGCCATCGCATGCTGAATGTGAAGAAATATTTCAATATTTCAAAACTGTGTCAAATTAGAGTACTTGGTTTCTATGAAGACAATATAGGATGAACATAGGCGTAAATGAATCTTTTTCTTTTCTATTTTAACAGATCGAAGGAGTGCGACGTAGTGCATGGAGAGTGTACACAAACCTACGTGCCTTATCTCTTTTTAGTAATTCCTTTAGGACCCGTTACCTTGACTGGACAAGATTACGTGCTCGTTGAAAGTGGATGCGTTTGTAAACCGAAGAATTCGGCGAGCGCAAATTCCGATGGGCCGGTCGTCCCCAACTTTTAAAGGGGACGAGCATGACTCTTTTGACATTGATAAGGAAGATTAAAAAGGAGCATGAAGTCAGTGTCCATTATTAATTCTTTTGACTTCTATATTTAGAAAAAAAAATTCTCAAAGGAATAATCACCGCGGTAAAGTTTACCGCGTTGATCGAGAGCGAACCGATGCTCGTCCTAACGTTCCTGCGGTGATTCCAAAAACGAGGATGTAATGGCAAAAAGAAAAAAGCAAAAAAGCCTAGTGTTTCGCAGAATCTGGCCTCGGAATTGAATTATGGATCATTGAACTCGGACGATGCAGTGGTTCGCGGAAATCGATATCCAACTGAAAACTGACTTCGTTTCAAAGTAGTCTTCGAGAAAGGGAATTCGAAGACATATTGGACTATAAATGGCTAGAAACAGAGGGGATCAATTCTTTATTAGGACATAATTTAGTGTGCAGATTGACTGTAGTTCGTAAATTATTAAAACCTCCTAGACTTATTAGTTCGATCACTTAACCGCCATTTAGTCGTTGTTATACGAGGCAACAGTCAGTATACTTGTATGACTGGTGCATCTCCACTTGATACGCGAAAAGAGATAACGAAAGGCATCCTCGTAATTTATAGGATACCACACGATGGAGCTAGTCTCGTTTCCCAGACAATCGTTCAGACTCTGGGGCAGTAGCTTCCCACATTCCAAACATTCGAATGGTAGGAATATTACATCTCGTATGGTAACGGTAAAACGTGGAAATAATGAGCAACATAACCTTGCTATTCTTGGTAAGCTCAAGCCATCTGTTGAAGCTCCAAATATATAGAGAAAAATTGCGCACTTAACAAATTACATAGCTGCGCATTTTGGGACGTTAGGAAATATTGAGCAATGGAAAATTCTTATTAGAAGCTCATCCGTCGCATCAGCATCATCGTCTGCAGAAAACTGGTTGACCAGCTTCTCCAGGTCTCGAAAGTACCAACTCGCTGTGCTACCGAGCCACCTACTAAGAACCGGACTGAAGGATAAGTGGCCGGGCGCTGCGCGCTACAGGAACGAAAAGCACGTTGGGCAGGAGAAGGGTCGGATGGCCGGCCGCTGACTGCCGCTGACCGAATGGATCATACTGTGAATACCGATGAGCCGAACGTACCGTTACATTCTCCCGGTTCCCCCCGGATCCTCTACGTTGCAGTACACACCCGCCCTGCTATTTTTTTTAATGTGGAAATCTCAACAATAATTGGACACATCAAGACGAGCATGGTAAAGACGTCGCCCGATTTCTCTCATCATTTTCAATTTTGTACACAGCTCAAGAATTCTAAACCTAGCTTGCACAGAATTTAACGGCAGCTCTCTGTTCCGCCACCTCTTTGTCCGCAACATAATACCTATGTAATTATAATTTAGGTTATTTCCAATTGCTGTAGCTATTATTAATTTATTATAGATTACGTACACTGTATACTTTTTTTGCTTTTTGATGTTTACCCATGCCACTTTCGCGAAAAATTGTTTTTTAAAATAATCAAATCTACTACGAAAAAACTTTCATTCTGCTAGTTGAATAACGGTACAATTTGCAAAGATATCACAGTTTGCGATTTCAAGAAACACATGGAATACTCGACGGAACTTTGCCGTATTGGTGCTAACGGTATTCCTGAGGTCAGGAAGAAAGATCGCAGGTCGTGAGTAACGTCGGTAATCATACCGGTGCTTCTTTCTGTCCTTCTTCCGTACCAAGCGAAACCCCACATAACTTTGCAAACTGTTCGATCACTCTGTGCACTGCAATTATCCTCGGCCTCAAGACAGTTCTGACTGGTTGACTTTTCTAGACGACTTCTCTATGCTTTCAGGTGATTGCATTCGTTTTTTGTATTAAATCATAACGTTATAGCCGGGATCCAGTTACAACCTATGCACATTCATGCCCTTCAAACGCAGAGGTAGGAAAATGAATGAATAAATCGATAATTAATGATCATTGAATCGCATATTCAAGTCCGAAGAGAGGAGATGTTAGGAATCATGGAAGGTTCACTCTTTACATTTTTGCGCTTCTTTAAGACGCCCCTATGAACTTCAGGCACACGTTGACAAATGACACGTGAGTTTCTATAAAAATCTGGAAATATACATATGTTAAAATAGAAATATAAAATAATTATTTATTGCAAACCCAGGCGAATGCATACATTGTAAGCAAAATTCTATAGAGAGGCACTTGCTGGAGAATTCATTGTTGTTGATCTGACAAAAAACCACATTGAACTAGTGAACCGACTATAGTTTACGTTCACATTTACTGTTGCTGCTACTTCGACTATCGTTGTTAAGAGCGTTTGTGTTTTAAGGCCTGCAAGAAATAGATAATTGGGTGGAAAGCTTGAAGAGTACGGAAAAAATAAATCAGCTGCGTACGTTCTAAACGCTGTAAACCTCTTGTGAAAAGAAAAAAATCCACCTATATAGCATTGATTGAGATGTAACATGAAAATTAATGTGGATTTTCATGTTACAGGTTGAAAATATATTTTATATCGCCTAATGGACCCTACCAATAGCGTTGTCGCGTCACTTATGAGAGAAAATCATGATTTTCCGTTAGAAGAGTCTAACATTAATTTAATGTCGCAATTTGTTTCTCGTTCTCTCCTTTCTTTTTCGTTTTTGCAGAAACTTATGGTGTTCAGTGTCTCCCGGTCACGTTGTTATCTGCAATTATAATCGAAATGAGTGCCAAAAGGCTGGTTCTCTTTACCCAACATCCAGTTCTCCTCACTGCGCAAGTGCGCAATTTTACGGACCTAACAAAACCTAACCGATCCAACGGGAAACGCGAGTTACATGAATGAGCACTGGTGGAATTCGATTGGACACAACCGTTGTTGTGTTATAATGTAGAACGTTACGAACGAAGAGAGAGAGAGAGAGAGAGAGAGAGAGAGAGAGAGAGATATCTCCGTCTCAATATGTTGGGGCCACTTTCCACTCATTGCTACCCACCACTTCCACTATCCACTCATGGCGGTGACCATCGATGGCGGCGACGGGTGGTCCGATTGGCATCGTTGAAAATAGCTTCAGAAAGAGGGCGCTTCGATCGAGCTACTTGCTTCTAACGCCGGACGATGTCGCTCCATTACCTCGACAAGTGCTGCTGGCAGGAACCTGGAATCTGCGTGAACGACGGTAACACTGGGTAACACCACAGTAAAACTACAGCAGCACCAGAGATATCGTCAGTGCACCAGTTGGACACTGATAAATATTACGCCAGTAGTGTGCCGCTTGTGCATCCAGTATGTGGATTTTATGGCTCTGCTACGCTTCTATTGGAAAGATTCAATATTGTTGGCGTGTTAACTCTGTGCTACGTTATCGTGTGAAGTTCTGAGTGGATTTTCATGGAATCTGGCTATCTCCAAGTGAAGTTATCGGTGCCCAAGTCTCTTTTCGTTCACGGTAAGAGCAAGGGAGTGTCTCGTTTTTCCGACAGAACAGCTGCTTCAATTCACCTAACCTCAAAGACAAAGAGAGGAAGGCGTGTCGTGCTTCGTGGTTATAATTCGTCTTTCGTGTCGCAGTTTTCCTTTGCGCATGCACTTAAATGCGTTGAGTGCGTCTTTTTTTTATTAGTATTCTCTCTTGCAATTCCGCTTTAACACAAATGCATATTATTTTTTCATTCCCAGACACAGACTTCCATACTCGCGCGTGCATCCACGCTCTCTCTCTTTCCCCTATTATTATGTTTGTATGCTTTACGGAGCAAAGTGTCCGCAGAGGTTACAACTTCATTGATAATAGCTTTGATCTTTGACGTTTATAGTTATTTGTATTTCTTTCTTTACTCTAGATTTCGATAAAAATTTTAAAAGAAGGACTGTTCCTTATAACTGCAGTACATTAATATGTTTTTTTTTTTTTGGGAAATGTTCTCTTTGTCACTTGATAATATTTTTCATTTGTTACATGGATTTAGATTATCTCCATTTGTCACTTATTACATAGGTATAGGTACACGTTATTTAAACCGCATTACTTATTACCGATCCAATGGAATTGATGAATCGCAGATATTTCAGTTTTTAGGTGATTTCTAATAAGGTGTTTTTGCATACAACAGTTTAAGCATAGCGTATAAATGCAGGGGTGGAATTGAGACCGAGCTTACGGTACGACACCCTTGTCAGTGTAATTAAACGATGAGGAAACATATTGCATTAACGTTATTACATATCTTGTTATTAAGCAATAATTGATGAACCGTGGGATTGTCGAAAAGTGGGATCGCGCGCAAATGACGCGACGTGCTATTACCGATGAGGTCAGTTAGATATCTGACAGCATTACGATGTGTCTGACATCCATGGACGACGATCGATGCACCACTCATGGAGGAACGTGCGTCGCCAGAATAAAATTTATGCCGAACCAGAGAATAAATTATCTTGAATGCGAGTGATTGAGATGGAATCATTTTGCGTTCAAATCAAATGGCGAATACGCAAACGATGTGCTTGATGAATATTCACGTAAGAGTCGACTAATTTAATTAGTGAAGATCCAGAATGTTGCGAGGATCGTGTATTACTCTGGAATCGCGATTTTGAAGAACATTACTTCGTCGACTTGTTCCATCGTGGGGTGACAGAATGAGAGAGATACTTGGACACCGGGTTGACGAGCCGTTACACTTATACTTCGTTACCTATCGAACATTGAGCTTTTTATTATGAACCAGCATCTAGTTTATTATCCGAACGCTTATGACAATACGTCAATGCGGATCGTCGCCATTAATTATCTATTCAAATCACTAATCAATGTCAGGCGGCTGGCTGACGATGTGGATAACCGAGATGCAGAGAGACTAGAGGGATGGATGTTGATAATTCTTGTTTAACTTTTTTTAAGTCTTTTTACTTTCATTTTAGTCTAATCCTGTGCTATGATTACTTTTGAATGTTACAGGTTTCCATACAGCATACAATCTGAGATTTTATCATCCTCATCTGTAATCGGATGGTGATGCAACTTTCCAAGGAGGAATAAAAGGGCTGGATAAAGTGGATCTGTTGTTGGGAAATATTGTCTTTTGCATCAGCTCCATCCAGTATTGTGGATGAAGAGTTATTCTTTCTTTTTCTTCGAAATTTGCAAGTGGATTTTCCTTCGCGTTCCTAATCCGCTAGTCTGTTGCGTCTTTTCGCTCCAATTCGTCCTTCGCTCCTCACTCCTTCCCCTTTTACTACCTTCTTAAAATTATATTCTCATTTTCATCGTACTAGTTTTGTACCTGATACCTAGCATTACACTGTAGCGCTGGCCTTCAAAGAAAGAGACAAAAAAGTGTACGAAGACAAATGCCACATCGAAAATTAAGTTTACGGATCTGGTTCAATTTTAACTAATGTTCTAGAGAGTGAACTCATGGTCGTCGTTGCTATACAGCAAAGGGAATTGCTGCAAAGTAGGTAAATTAACTAATTTCATTGAATCGTTGGATCAGGCGGGCTGAGTATGAGCAGATGTAAGAGTCTTCTTCGTAGTGCTCTCTGATTCTTTGGTTTCTGGGTAGTCATGGCTACTTTGGATAACAAAATGGAGTAGCGCACATGAACCTTTTAACATAAATGGGTTAAATGGCTATGAACGACGCCAAGTATGACGCCGTTCTTCGCCCATTGCAAAATGGCGATCGTAGTTTTTTGGAAACACAACAAGTGGCGTCAAGGATATCGGTGTCCTATTCGAAAGTGAAGCCTTCTTTCGAGGCTAGAATTAATCAATTAATCGGGAAGGAAGTTTACCTGTGCTATTTCATACTTTTAAACTATTACGATATTGCCTAATCTCTTAAAATTGTAGGAAGGGTGATTTAGATATAAGCAGACCAACAAATTCTTACGACTCAACTTAAAAGGTTTGTAAAATTTCTCTTGGACATCTCTGTCATTGGCAATATTAGCGTTTAGCCATTCGTGTGAATCGGTAGCTCATTGTACAAATGTAAATAGTATACATCATCAGCAGAATGAGTTTAGCCGCGACTCGCGAATAGTCACAGTTTCAGATCTCTTATTGTCCTGTCAACGTTCCTGGACTTTTCATTCCACTTCTTCGTCCCTTTTTTTTCCTGACTTTTTCATAATCCTATACTTCGACACCTATTACCTCGGATGGGCGTTGCGACTATCTGAAATGAAAGAACATACGGAAGCAGATCAGTAATAATCTTTTCGTGTCGCTTATTTCTTCAACTGGTGCCAGAGAAGACGAAATAGTGAAAGCTAAAGAGCAGAGATCATATCAAGAAAAAGAAGAACTTGACAGTTAACAGTGATTATAGCAATGACGATTTCTACCGGTGAAGGTAGCGTCTTTCTTCTGGGTGCAGTTGGTCCACGATGTGTCGTCAAACAAGCTACCGTAAAACGATGCGTAGCAGCATTGCTTCTGATCTCTGTCGCGAGTATCTTCTATTACACCCACTACGTCATAAGCAGTCCCTTCTCCAGGTCAGTCGTTTCACACGTATTCATTTCTAGGGATACTGGTTCGAGGAATGGTTGAACGACCTTGCTGCGCATTATCTACGAGAGAGCTAAATGCTAAATATTACCTATAATAAATTAAGCAATTAACTAGCAATTTCAAGTTGAAAGTCAGGCTTCCTTTCCTGACATATTAATCTACATCTACAGTACACTAAATCCTCGTTTCATTTCTGAAAGAAAAACAAATTCAAATGCCTCTTTCCGTTTACAGTTTGATACATCGAGACACACGGCCTGAACCGGTGATTAGATGTTCAACGCTTAGGGGTGCGACGAGATTACCAACAGCTCCGGATCATCGCAGCGAAGCCAGGTTAAGAATTGACCCGAAGGTTTTGGTCTTCACCGAGACTCTTTACTCGAGGCTTGGTCGAGAGATCGCTGAACTTCTTGATTATAATCGAATCAAGTGAGTATCCTCTACGTTGAGCCCACGACTTTGGATAAGGTGTGCGCTAAGGTGTGTGCTATTTCGTATTGCAGACACAAGCTCGAGGTGGCAGGGAAATCACTGCCTGTGCTAACGAATCTGGACAAGGGTCGCTATGGAGTATTAATCTTCGAGAATCTTAATAAGTACTTGCAGATGGATAAGTGGAATCGTGAGCTCCTGGATAAGTACTGCCGAGAGTATTCCGTGGGTATTGTTGGGTTCGCACCTCCGGGCGAAGAGAGTCTTGTTGGTGCGCAACTAAAGGGCTTCCCTCTCTTTATTCATACCAACCTGAGACTAAAGGTTCGTATGGCGGGCGGGCGGGCTTATAAACTCTTAACTAGAAATTGATTGGAATTGCCGGTTCCATAGGACGCTCAACTTAACGCTGCATCGCCGATACTCCGACTAACGAGAGCGGGCGAGACAGCCTGGGGTGCGCTTCCTGGAGGCGATTGGACCATCTTTCAAGCCAATCACAGCACGTACGAGCCTCTCGCTTGGGCCCACCGAAACACCCTTGACTTCTCTAATAATAGGAATCCTTTGGCGACCGTTGTTCAGGTACTCTTGTCATTCTTCAATTGATTCAGTGTCGAGAGTTTCTGAATTGTTCCTCGAACCTCTCTGACAGCTACGAAGATATCGACAGCATCGACGGTTAGAGGCAGGTTGGCCTCCCGACGTGATTATCGGATCACATTATTATTCCTGTTTATTTCTGATAAGCTCACTTCGACAGTGGTGCCTCGCAGTGCGACGTGATGCAGTTCGACTCTGCAGCGGGGTACCTATTTACATTTGCCGTTTACCACTTAAGAACAATCAGGAACAATTTCAGGATCATGGAAGGTACGATGGCATTCAGAGGGTATTCTTTGGCGGTGGGCTGCGCTTTTGGTTACACAAACTCCTCTTACTGGATTCGATCTCCTATCTCTCGCATGGCCAGCTCAGTCTTAGCCTCAATCGTATGATTCTTGTCGACGTTGATGATATTTTCGTCGGCGAAAAAGGCACTCGCCTCAAGAAGGACGATGTACTTGCTCTGCTGGCAACTCAGCAACGCATTCAGAGTCTGGTAAACGGGTTCAAATTTAATCTTGGCTTTTCTGGAAAATACTTTCATCATGGGACATCTGAAGAAAATCTGGGAGATGACATGCTTCTTGAAAATGTCGATAGGTGGAGTATACTATTCTTTGCTTTGCTCCTTGGAATTAACGTATTACCACGAAATCATATTACTTATAGATTCACATGGTTCTCGCACATGTGGAATCACCAGCAGCCTCACCTGTATGAGAATGTGTCGCATCTGCAGTCAGACATGGCACTGAATAAGCAATTCGCAAAGAAGCATGGGATTCCAACTGCGACTGGATATAGCGTCAGTCCTCACCATTCGGGGGTCTACCCCGTCCACGAAGGTCTTTACGAAGCATGGAAGAAAGTCTGGAGCATTAAGGTTACCAGCACCGAGGAATATCCCCACCTAAGACCGGCGCGCCTTAGACGTGGCTTTATTCATCGGAATATTATGGTGAGATAATATGCTTTTACTCAGCAATACATTGTCCCCTTTAGAACTCGAATGGCCGCAGTTTTTGACGTGGTCAATGATCCAAGTAATAACTAAATTATTACCGACAACATCATTTACGACGCTTATAATATGAAATAATTATTCTAATATTCTCTTGCATTCAGGTACTTCCACGGCAAACATGCGGTTTGTTCACGCATACCATATTCATTGAAAGATATCCTGGCGGAAGGGACAAGCTCGATGAGTCCATTCAAGGTGGCGAGCTTTTCCAAACGATTGTCTATAATCCCGTAAGTTGTGACGGCAATACAAATTTTAAAAAACTACTAGATCGTATTTCTTTACTTTTTTCACATCTTATACGTATATTTTTCATAAAGACCCTCGCTTCCTTTCGTAGATCAACATATTCATGACGCACATGTCCAACTACGGAAACGACCGGCTAGCTCTTTATACTTTTGAGTCGGTCATCAAATTTATTCGATGTTGGACGAACCTAAGACTTTCTAGCGCACCGCCCCTTGAGCTGGGCGAACGATATTTTCAGCTTTATCCTGAAGAGTTGGATCCTGTTTGGGGAGTAAGTTCCATCGTACTGTCAATATTACCAGCATGAACTTTACATATGATATTGGAACTAATGGAGTTAAATGTCTGCCCCCTTCCTCTACTTCATTTTATCAGAATCCCTGTGACGATCCGAGACATCAAAAAATATGGTCTCGAAACAAGACATGTGATCAGTTACCTAGATTTTTGGTAATTGGTCCCCAGAAAACTGGCACAACTGCTCTGTATACATTCCTTTCGATACATCCAGCCATCAGCAGCAACCTTCCCAGCCCCGACACTTTCGAGGAAATTCAATTTTTCAATGGAAAAAATTACTACAAAGGACTAGACTGGTAAGATTTTGAAATATAAAAATTCACCACGAATGAAAGGAGAAAGATGTAGTGATAAATTGCCCCTACTCTTCGCTATATTTGCATCGTTCCTTTTTACATTCTTTTTTTTTTTGATTCGCTACTCCGCTCACACAATGTTTACGGTACATTTGGCTTCCTAGGTATATGAGCTTCTTTCCTGCGGGGAAAAATGAAAGTCTGCGGTTCTTATTCGAAAAGTCTGCAACCTACTTCGATGGTGACCTTGTCCCACGCAGAGCACACGCTCTTCTGCCGAAAGCTGAACTTATCACAATACTTTTATCACCCGCACGACGCGCCTACTCTTGGTATCAGCACACTCGGGTTCACGGCGATCCTGTGGCAAATAATTACACTTTTCATTCAGTCATTACCGCAAGCGACACCGCACCGAAGCCCTTGCGCGATCTTCGAAACAGGTGAGATCAGTTGATATCGTCGACAATTGAGAAATTTGAAATTGTCATTAGTCAAAATCATCAACATTGTTGATTGTGCAACTTCTACTTTCCAATGCGTACGCAGGTGTCTCAATCCCGGAAAGTACGCGCAGCATCTTGAAAGGTGGCTGTCGTACTATACACCGCAACAGCTACACATAATCGACGGGGAGCAGCTGAGGCAAAATCCTGTAGAAACACTTCACGAGCTTCAACGATTTCTTAAGATTACACCAGCTTTCAATTATTCGTCGCATCTCAGATATGATCCAAAAAAGGGTTTCTTCTGTCAAGTGACTAACGAAGATCATACTAAATGTTTAGGAAAAAGCAAGGGACGTCAGTATCCACCCATGGATGATAAATCGTACAAGCTTCTGCAAGTGAGTTAGACTCATAAATAAAGCTATTACGTGCATGCAATGTCACTATGTATTCTCTAGTTCCAACTTCGATGATGTAATAAACTGTATTTTTTTACGCTAGAGATACTACCTCTCACACAATACCGCGCTGGTAAAATTGTTGAAGCGACTTGGATCGAGGACGATTCCACAATGGCTTAAGGACGATTTGACGGATACGGTGATGACTTAACAAAACCCGAGTGTCTCAAAACTGGATCCTTGCTCATCCTGTACTTTCGTCATGTTATTGGCAGCGGTTCATGCTGTCGCCAACAATTTGTAATTACTTGTACATTTCACACATTAGCAGGGCCTAGCCTCCAATAATACCTCTAGGACCCGCGTCCGTGGATCAGATAGGAGGCCTAACGCGACAGCGATACCAACGGCGACTAGTCACTGAAAGGCTTTGTAATGAGAACTTCATTCGGAGCTATTAATTATGCAAATGTCATTACTTTTATGATATAATCCATTGAATAGTTGTGATCCAAGAAACACAAAGTAACAATTTCATAGTATCAGCAATGTTGAAATGTCCTACTTAAGTATGTAGGAGTAATAGTTATATTGGTATCTCATGTACCTAACTGTTACATCCTTGAGTAAGACATTTAAACATTGCCGATATGTAAATGTTACTAGGGTAAATCCATCAAAAAAATAAACACCTTAAGTAAATGGCTCCACTGATAGGAAACGTGCTAAAATTACTATATATAGATATAATTTGCGTGAACGCGTCCATTAGCTGAGGCTCGTTCATTCACTGATGGAATCACCCAATGTGTTTATTGAAGGACACTATTATTGTCATGTCAATAATGTCCAATCACAAAATGCGCCACATAATCAAAAAAGAATATATGAGCGAATTACTTCTCTTGACTCGATATCCTTCTCCGACAAAATCCTAATTCTGCGAGCAGAACCACAGAGAAGAGGGGTTAATGTTGAACTAGAGGGAGGAGATATCAATACAGACTGTTATTCCTAATTGGTCCATCTACCCGAGAACGGCCAAACGGATGCTTGAGAAGTAATGAAACGCTGAGGGCGAAATTGAATGTATGAGATGACGTATGTTAATAGCTGTTCACTCCGGCACGTGGCGATTGGTAAATTCTGCTAGATACGTGTACGTCTTACGATGCTACTACGTATTGTCTATTTTAACGTTAGTATATAATCGTTGAATGGCATCAATTCAACTTTTAAGGTCGAATCAAAAACCGCCATCTCTTGTAATGCGACAACAACTCTTAACGTGGAATTGTGCCTGTATGTTTGATGATTGTAGTCTTATTGAATAATAATTTTAATGTTGTGTTCAGAGTCTGACAGCACTGCTCTTGATAGGTAGAAACAAAAATCAAAACACGCTGTTATTTTATTAATGTAAACCATTTACGTTTACGTTTGTACGTATCTTGGCTAACCACGTAACACGTAACTTGTGTTCAACCGATAACTGTAATTTACATTTTAGGTTCTCAATTTTACGCACGCCATTTTTATCGGTGGATGCGACCAGGTAGCTAGAAACTCAACGAGTGAGATATCATTTCTTCGGAAAGTAATGTTTGTTCTTTCGGTGTGAAAGGAGGCGACGCGATTCTATTGCCGATGCAGCACCGTGAGTGCTCATCTGCTATTATTGACCGAGAACACGACTATCGGCTACAGGAGCCGTTAGGTTACTTTCTGTATTCTATCGGGCGGCTGCTCGTTAACTCCTTAACGTTGCGTATCTTATGCACGGTTATCTCGTCGCGAGATGTGCCATTTTAGGAGTACTGTATATAATAGGCACTAAATGAAAATTGTTCAGAGTCAATATATTAATGTGACGCGACAGTGAGGTGCAGAGTATTTCCGACGTGTTTCCGCGTAGCCTGACAATAAACGCAGAAATGGCACGCGCAGGTACATAAAATCTTTGTAAATCCTCCAGGTAAAGGAAGGCTACTCTATTAAAACTCACATTTACTCACATTCCTCCTACGACTTTTCGCCTTGCGACGACAGTAATATTGTCCCCGTGTCCCCCGTGTCCTGGGCGAGTGTGTAAGAGAACAAAATGTCCGAAAAGATACGCTATGGCAAAGGGCATGAGAATGTTTTAAGAGAATGCTAATTTAATATTTAACGTGTAATTAAACGATTGTAAAATGCGGCGACAACTGCATGAACAGTCGAAAACTTGTAATAAAATGAGAATGAAAAATCTCGGAAGATGATCTCTTTTTATGAGCGATCAGTTCGTAACATCCGTTTTCTAAGAGGACATCGTACTGCTTTCTTCGAAATCCTTCCAATACGTTTTCATTCTATCAAGTGTATCAATTGGCTTTTTTCATGAATTCCTTTTCGACGTAACATAATCCTTTGTGATCTTCGTGATAACGCCATGACATACTGCTTGCGCTGTCCTGTCTTATCTATCTTCTTACTTCATTCACGTTCAATGAAGAATAATTTTATTGCCGATGCTTCTTCGTCATAATTTTAAAAAGAAGGTCTTGGTGCAGCGGTGCCTTGGAATTTTGACATCTCCCGATGGTATCGAAGGAATCTTGGAGAAGCACCGTCACCATCTGCATCAATGACATCGACACGAGTAGCATCAGCATCACGACTGGGAGAAATTGGAACGATCGGAAATGTGACGTCGTTCGGCATGGTGGGAAGACTTGGTTGAAGGTAAAGTGCTTCGCCGTCAGGAAAAAAGAGACGTTGCATATAAGAACGGGCAGGGCCGCGTTGAAGAGCAATGCGCGATCTCAGGTTGTTCAGGTATTCGGAGCGGTTCCTTAGGAAACCGAGAAGCTCAAGAGAGAGAAAGAGCGGTGCCATCGAGCAGAGGACCAAGGACAATAGAGCAAGAAGGCAAATGAGCTGCCAGGCAAGGTCGGCCAGTCGGGAGTTGATTGGTGTCTGGGTAGACGTTGTGATAGCGAGTGGTGCCAGAAAGCTTCCAAAGAGGGCGCAGCCAAGGTGCCCAGCGAAAATGTTGCAGTAATCCTCGAGGGCGCTGCGGAAGACCCGTCTCGAGAGCACGTAGAAGACAAGGCCACCGCTGGCACCGATGCTCAGGGCAGCAAGTGGTGAGTAGAAGTCGAGACCAGCCGACAGTGTGACAATGCCGGCGGTGGCGGCTTGCAGACATCGCGCCACCGTCCAGTGATTGAAAGGCTCACGGCTTAGAGTGAAGTGAAGCGCGACGACCATGAGAACGCATCCTGCGCCCGCCAAGAGAGTATTCACGAAAATCAACCGAGTCGTTAGTAATGTTCTCGAGGCACGAGCAAGCGACAATCCTTGAAGGCCCACGAAAATGAGAAAATGCCCGCAGAAGAGGATGCTGCCCGAGTCTCTCGGGATACTTGCCTCGTCGATGTCCCGCAGTCGAAGCAGCCTTCGCCCGAGAACGAGGGAGCCTATCGTTCCTGAGAGAGCACCGAGAATGTGAATTACGCTGGCGCCGGCATCGTCCTGGAAGTGCACTCGCTTTCCCGCGAGTGAGCCCGTGGCCATCCAGCCCCTTGGGCTCCAAATCCAGTGAAGAAGGACTGGTTGCAGCAGGCCTGCAAGAAGGCTTGCACTCAGGACATACCCGACGGTATGCATTCGACCAACGATTCCACTGGTGCAAATGCCCGAAGCCGCCATCGCTGCTTCCCATCCGAGGAGGGCCTCTTCTTCGTTGGCTTCACTGCTCCAAATCCAGAAGTCGCCGCCAATGAGGCCGGCAGTGTCACCGTTGAATGCTAATGCGAAGCCAAGCAGAAGGTAGACTACACTCACGACAGACACATCGAGCAGATTCTGCAGCAGGATTAGGTTCACGTTGTTAATCGGGATGCTTCCAAGCTGCACGAGGAGCAGCCCCAGGCGAAGAACGATCGACAGGACTCCGCGAAGAAGCAGACTGATCGACGAGCTGTAGATAGGCAGCAGCGTCTTCACTGCCTTCATCGTCGCTCCCAGTACTTCATCCTCGTTTTCCTCCTCCTGCACGAGGATTTTCTTTCTCCCAACTAACGATCCATTTAATTCATTCCAGATGTTCCATCCATTCCACGTGTGAAATGATTCCGTCTTTCCTTGGTTTCCAGCACCATATTCGTTATAATTCTCCCCGTAGAGCTCCTCAATCTCCCTTTGGAAGGACACTAGGGATGACATCCTATACATCGAACATTCTTCTCCCAGTTCTCACTGTGCAACTATATTTTCCTTCTCACAGACCGCAGATTGCTCACTGAAATTATACGAATACGTGGCCAGTCGTTCGGTATGATGTACGCGCGAATACAAGATGTAAGAAGGAAAACTGTCATATAATGCTGATGATGTGCTTGGATATTGTTAGAGAAATGAAATTCCACCAGAATCTGCCCGCTGCGTACTTTGAGTATTTTGAGTACTTATGTCAAATGTTTTAGCTCGTAGGGCTTCTGCGGGCTGGAAAGATACAACATGCTTATCTGATTTTTGTGAAATTTATTATATTTTTGCCTCTCGGAGACTGCTATATTATTTTTCATAATTGTAGATAACAATTATTATATTATCTAACATGTGGTATAACGTTATTGAGGAATCGAAGGGAAACTGGTAAAACCTTCCGGTCTTTAAGAAGGATAGCAGCCGTGCGCTTGCGTATTTCGTCCGACAATGTATGGAAGCGCCGTGAGCACGCATCGCACGGAGAATGACTACGGACCAGAGCGACCAGAGTAAGTGACGGTTCTCGAATAGGAGTGGAGCAGAGTGGAGCGAAGACTGAGAGAGGCAAAGGCAAGCAAGAAGGCCGCGTTGCCTGTGTGCATTGGTGTAAATGCGCGCCTGCGTTTTACGGGTGGCTGCAAGCAGCAGGAAGGGATAGGCGGCCAGCAGTCAGTCCGAAGCGACCGTTGCTTTTGTCGCTGTGGGGAATTAGGTGCCGTAGTGCTGTGCAAGATGGCGACTGCTGGCGTGTCGTGCCGGGCATTCACTGTGCTTCGGTGTGAGATGTTACGCGTTTTCAGCGTAACGTCCATGACTGCCGCGAAGAAGTATCAGAACGTGAGTTGCTCCGTATTCTCGCAATACTTCGGCTTATCTTATAAACGCCTTTCCTCTGTTATCATCTCGAAATACATGCCAATCGTCCGGGATTTCCTTTAAGGTCTAGTCCATCTCGCTTGCGCTTATTCGACTGCACGCAGTGCTTCGTCGGTCCCTGTAGTAATGTGCGTCTGCGCATCCGCGTACGTGTGACGTTTTCCCTTACACGTGTGAATCGTTTACAACCGGTGCGTCCCAGCAATCTACGAGTCATCTGTTTCCAAAAAAAAGCCTTCACGCACAATTCAACTGATTTCATTGTTCTGAAAAATGCACACTCTCGCCACGTCCAACGGATAAAGTGTTATTATACTCTGCAAAGACACATTTAACCACGTGCCGACGTCTGTATCCTCCTCCGACCCATCGCCCTGCGTCCTACGTGCTATTGCTTTTCTCTGTATAAAATTTACCTGCTCTCGTTCGTTCACTGATTTTCATTCGGAGATTCCGATGTTAACGGGAATTCAAGATGTCGCCGAAATTGTCATTTCATTTTTCATCGTTAGTCGGCGATGTGTTTATAATTCGCGATGTACGCCAGCTAATCTTATCGTGTCGGTGTCAAAGTTAAGGGAACTCTGTTCGGCATGATTGCTTTGGATGCTATTAATATTTAATTCTAAGCATTTTCAGTTTGTCATTTTAAAAAAAAACGATTTAATTTGTAGATATTGACTAAATCACGAGTATTTGTCGCATATTTACTTAGGATTACTTATGTTAGTCGACATCTTACGACAAAGGAGCCGGCAGATTTATAAATATTCCGTAGCTGAAAATCGTTCATCCGAAAATAACGGCTTCACCCCTGGCCGGGCCGACCCAGGCAAGCTCCGACGAGTTAAAGCAAATCCGAATTCGTATCAGTTTCAACAAGGATGAAGGATCAGTTCATGTCTGCGTGTTTTGATAGCATTGCATATCAGTATAGTTGCGATTTGAGTATCTGACTGTGCAAGGAGCAATTAGCATTCTCCTCTCCTTCGGTCCCTTCTCGGCTTCTTGGCGGTACGATGTTTTAGTTTATTATTGATAGCTCATCAAGCTCAAAATATTCTTTGCCCTGTTATACGTGTATCCAACTCCATATCGTTCTATCAAGGTCAAATCCCCCTTTCGATATCCACATGGCATCCTCAAACTGCTCTGACCTGGAGTTGACCCGACACGACCGGTTTGACCTGACATTTCCGAGAATAAGCTCGGTAAAGAAATTGGAGAAATCTAGGCAGCCGAGAATTTCACCATTTACCCCGCTCCGAGAACGAGTGATTAGCTATCTTGCGTTGAGCACGGTTAGAAGAAGGCGACGTAGAGAGTGCTCGTGTAATGGCACTGGCGTTACTACCAGGGACAGCGTCGATTGTCCGAAAAAGAGAAATGGAAGTTGCTGCGGAGGCTAAGACGGATGCAAAGCCTGCTAAACACTTGGCAAAGCTTCGGCTAGCGCCACAGGCATCGATTTACCACCCTCCTCCGCACTTCTCTGCTCTTCTCCGGCGAACACGCTCTCTTCTAGGATCACACTCGAATGAGTAATGACGTTACTCAATTTGTCAATTCACTGCTTCGAGGTGCTTTTACTCTGGTTTTTGGATACGGTGCGTACAACTGACCGATGGTCGGTCGGATCGAATGTTTCGTAGTTTAGTCCTCCAATAAGAATGCTCAATCACGTTGGAAAAGATAGTTAGTTTTTTTCTTTCTTTCTTATATTCTCGGTGGAGGACGAGGTGTCGAATAAGGGTATGATATCATGTAATATGGTGCTTATAGCCTCTTGCGCCTTTGGCATTTCCGAAAGGTGTCGATATTCAATTGTGTTATCGTCTCTATCATTGTTTTCAGGAAACATGGTGTCGCAGATGGCGAACCATCTGGCAGAGAGGAATTTCCAGCTCGGCTACGTCTTTCAGACCGACTCTTACTCCGGTCCTCCCTAAAGATTCGAAATCGTCAAAGGATTCAAAGGATTCGAACGAATTAAAATGCCAGCAAAAGAGTTCGAAAGAATCGAAATCAAGCTCAATGACAGATGATGCAGGATCAAGCGGTAAGCTTTCGTAGAAAGTGGCGAAAACGTAACACGAATAAAATAATGCCTGAAAAACTCACAGGGAGGATAAACTGAAAACTATTAGAATAAGAATGATGATGCATTATGCTCTTTCGTCTGTCTTTCGTAAATGGCAGAACATTTTGAATTTCTTGAGGAAATACTGTTAAATAATTCCGATACTTCCGATTTGAGAAAAGCTGAGTCATGTAAGCCATAATTTTGATCGCTGGTATTTCTGTTTCCTTTACCGTATGCGTAAACATCCGCAATTCCTTGTCCCTTGCACTGCTTTCTAAGTAGATAAAAAGAAATTCTGAATCCTTAATAAACCAACGCTTCTGTTAGCGGTCAACCCAAAGAGGCTTTGAACTATCAACATTGTTGGCATAACAACTAGAGGCACACAGAACTTGCGGAGTGCAGCGTTGCTTCTTATATCTTTCGAGAGACTCCTTCGATCCGTATGATCAGTCTAGAATTGAATAAACAATGATACGTGTCCCTGTGTCCATGTTCGCCTTTCAGAGGCCACCTAAGAATATACATATAAGTTAATATTTCGAGCTATTCTAGCTTTATTAAGAGGACAAACATACGATAGGTTATATAAATTATACTCCACATTGGAAATTCGTTAAGTAAGAAAACGAGCACGTCGAAATCACCTGCGAAACGGGAGCAAGTGCTTGCAATGTTGCAGATGTCATGATCGAGCCATTCGGTGTCAAGGCTCTAATTCATTGGTTTATCCTGAGATAAGAGAGGTTCTGGGGCTTTATCAAGGATCTCCGCGTTGAGGCTGTCATCGAGGACCTCAAATTCTTCGAAATCCATATTGCCGAAGTCGCTGGATCGCGAAGAGACTCGCTCGTTGCGTTGCCAGCGAGTGAACCCACTCTCCTTGAATCTGTTGGCGCACAAAGGACCCTCCGATCGTCTTGACTCCGGATCATCGAATTCGTCAAGAATAAATTCCGTTCGCTGTTGCATTTCGGCCCCTCGTTCCTTACGTTCCATCTCGTCAGTGCTGCCTTCCATTATCTCGGCTTTCTCGGGGTTGTGTGTGCGATTCTCCTCCCGTTTGGGCTCGAGGCCAATTACAATCGGTGGTTCTCGGCGGCCAGGAATTGTCATGAGCACCGGAGTAGGCGTCTGCGTGGGCGCAGGCGACTTGGCATCACTACCTACGGTTCCTGAACTTTTGACGCTCGGACAAGTTCCGAGATCGGAATCCTTGTTCTGCAAATGATCTTTGTTCCCAAGTCTTCCAGTGAGCTCCAGCCTACTGTCGCATGAGTTACTCTTGATTAGGCGAAATTTCATAAAGTCCGTACAACCTCGACCGTCGCGTTTCTCTTTGATATCAATCTTGGTTGAAATCAGCTTAGTGCTGATTGGCGAGATGAAAGAAGCGCCACTTGAGATATCGACTACCTTACCACCGTAGTACGTGATTGACGTTCCATATTCGCGTATTTTTTTGAGAACATCCTGGGAAACAAAGTGGCCCGATGTACTCTCGAAGATATCGTCGTCCTGATAGTAAAGGTCTTCCTCATTTTCATTCTCCTGCCCGACTTCGGCATCGACATCGTCATCGACATCGATCTCACCCTCGGAGCCGGAACCAGAATAGGCACCTCGTAGCCCGCTTCCGGGATCGGTATCTTGATAATCGCTCGAGACTCCTGAGCTGATGCTACCGGTATCCCAGCTCTGAAGATCACGTCCGAGTCTGCCTTTGGACAGCAAGGTTGTCGGTTCGCTTGGCGAGCCATTTCCACTTCTGGCTTCGAACGCTTGAGCAATAATTCTTGTTTTAGAATCTGTTCTCATCCGTTCCGTAGCATCCTCTTCCTTCCCGATCGTCGATCTAGCTGCTGATCTACTCGACGTCCTTTCCATATGCTCAAAGAGTTTTTTCAGCTTCTTGGCTCTGTTCACCTTCCTTGATTGCCGGCCGGCACTGGCGCCGGCTTCATCTGCCAAGTGCTTCCGATCCTCGCCCATCTTTCTGAGGTCGTGCATACTGACGCTCTTGCCGCCTGGTGGGATCCTATTATCATAAAGACTTTCACGAGGGTACTCGTCCCCTGGGGCCTTAATGGCAAGGCTTTTTTCGAAAATTTTGCGAACGTTCCTCACTGTGTCGGGATCAGGCAGCTCTTCGTCGATGAGCTCTCGATTGATACGAATGGGATGATAAAAAAAGTTTCTTTTCAATGAAGACTGCTGATTTCCTGATTGCATCTTCTTTTTTTCTTCGTCAAAACTATCGCTCTTTATTACGTTGTCATTCGTCACACTCGTCGTCGGATTGCTCGAGTTTTCCGATTTGCTGCTTCGCTTGTACGTCCCGTTGCCTCTCACGCTGCCGATAGCAGCCTTCGTCGACTTTCCTGGCTTTCCTGCTAAAATTTTCTCTTCTACTCTTTCGGCACGTACCGGCTCGATGATGACCACTTTGTTGTCAACTAGGAGTTCTTGAAACGAATACTGTTTGAGATATTGCATGAGTCCATCAAACGCAACGTCCCTATTCATGCTGCCAAACATATTTTTACTGAACATATCGGATTTGATTATTTTATATCGTATATGATTAAATTCTGCGCCATCCTGGCACTCGATTGAATCGACGCAGCTCCATGACCTCGTGAGATTCGTGCGATCGTTCGGTTTTCTATTCGCATTATTTAATTTTGACTGTTTACAAAATTTATCATTAACCGTCTCTGTCTCTACTCCATCGTCCATGGATTGTCGTCTAGTTTCACTGCCAATTTCCGATCCTAAGCCAAGATCAGAACTTTCGGACCTGGCCTCGAACCCAAGACTACCCTTAACCGCGTTACATGCCTTCCCGAAAATGTTCGAAGTCTCCTTAATGATTCTTCCGAGCTTACCATCATTTTCCTTTGTCTTCTCGCTTCGATACAGCACGTTCATCTTTTCCCTTTTTTCCTCTGATTTCTTATTCTGCAGCTTCTCTTTTTCCTCTTTTTCCTCCTCCTCCTCTTCCTCTTGCTGTTCCTCATTCTTCAAGTAGTCGCAATTTGAGGGCACCTCGGGCAAATCTTGTCTCTTCAACTGGTGGAATCCCGGTGTCTCGCAATCCTCGGTAGTGCCTATTGCATCGACCGAGCGATGCTTCCGTTTGGTCACGGCATTGTCAATAATTTTAAGCACTTGCGGCCGTCGCGACATGTCTCCGTCTGGTTCTTCGGAATCTGAAATCCAGATGGACTTGAAATCCTCGGCTATTTCAGTTTTCTCGGACTTCTTGCGCGGCGACTGCGATTTCAGCCGCCCAACGCACGCTGCAGCAGATCCTTCTTCAGGGCAGCAAGTGAGAAGAACAGCAATACTAGCAGCAGAGGAGCAGTCCTCGATTGGTACCCCCTTACTCGATTGTTCTCTCTTACCCTTTAAATTTCCTCCTTGTATTTCACTCCGGAGTTCGCATCTGTTCATTTGAGATCGCCTCCGCGGCTCCGTCACTGTTTCTAAGGGCCTCCTATTTCGATTTCTCTCTTCTTCGTGTTTTTCCAGCTCGCCGCAATGTCCTCGTATTCTGTACTCTTCCGTCGTTGCTGTTCTTCCGATCTCGTCTTCTACCGGTTTATCTGTCTTCACATCCGTGTCTTCGCTCACGCTTGTAGTATTACTCTTGTTCGTATTATTGCTCCTCCTATTAGTGCTGGTAATGGCGTTGCTGCTACCATCGATGCTTCTGCTTCCTGCGCCAGTTACTATTTCGTCGTATTCGAGACGAAACTTTGAGAGAGGTAGAAGGTCAAGCACATCAAAGTATTCGAGCTCGCCGTCGTCCTCGAAGAGAATACTGTCGAGACTCCTGTGCTGCTCCTTGCGCCTCCGCTTCACCTGTACAGAGGTAAGAGAGCAAACGACTGGCGCGCGCGAGAGAGACAGTGATTGAGTGAGAGAAGGAGAGAGAGAGGAATAAACGAAAAAGCGAGAGAGCGAGAGAGCGAGAGATTGGAAGAACGCAAGTAAAAAAAAAAAATGACAACGGATCAAGAAAGTTGAGAATGAGAAATTCAGGGAATTGAACAATTTGAGTTTCGTACGAACCTGCGTATAGATACAGTCGAGGCTTCTGTTCTCTTCAAGAGGCCAGTCGTCCTCGACGATGTCGACGAGGCCCCCGACGCCGTCGAGAACTTGAACGCTGTGGTATCGTCTCAAATGGTCGGGCCAGTCGAGGATATTGAGACGATCGTGATCACGAAAACGATTTTCCTCTCGGAAGCAAGAGACAGGATTTTGATCTGTCTTTAAGGATTCTCTCAATCTGTCGAAATTATATGATTCCGAGAGATGTTGCTGACTTCTGGACAATCTGAGAAACGAGTAATAGGAATGAACGGTGGCTGATTGATCGAACAGTTTTGTGGTGTATCGATTAATTTATTAATCGGTCCAACAACTCACAGAATGTAAGTAATATACTTGCGAGGGTCAAGCCAGGATGGATATATCATTCTCTCTCTCTCTCTCTCTCTTTGTTGCTTCTTACCTGTCCTTGAGTGAATTGCGATCTATTAGCTTTGCTCTGGGAATAAGCTGAGCTTTGCGAGGGACATCGAAGGGCTCCCCTAGTCGAAGGTATCGGCACTCCTGTTCCTTTCTGACGTTGTCCTCGGCAATGAGAGCTAAGCTCCTCGTTCTCTTTAAGAGTTTCTTCTGCTCTGCTGTCTCCAAGGATTCACTTCCACGTTTGCCATAACGACTGCTGCCAGCTACACCCTCCCTGCCATCAGGACCGAATATTCAGTCACGAGTCTTGTCTTGGCGATTTTGCTTTATTCATTAGAGTCTACCGTATAAGAGTTTCCAATGAGGTAAGGCGATAATTCAACTATGACACTGATAATTTGCCGAAAGGTCGACTCTATTACGAACCAAGAAAAACAGTCAAAACCTATTTTTACGAAAATACGAAAGCATACGCTACAGTGGAAGTTATAGGATGTATATCGATTAACTGACCAAAGAATATGGGATAATACGGGACTAGTCGGAAAAAAGGAGAGAAAATCATTATTGGTTTGAAGTAGTGTCACTCTATCCTTCTTTTACTTTCTCCATTTGCCTTCCTTCCATACTATATGCCATTTTATCCTGGAGATGAGACTAACAAGAGAAAGTATTATATCGAACACACCGCATCCACGCTATAAGTAATACGAAGCGGCAAAGAAACGAGAGCCAACGAATAAGCACTTGATAGCTCATAACTCGGATAACGTAGTGTACCTACCGAACTACACCAGCTACGTTTTGCCGGATTGCTGTCATGGACATGCAAAACACGAGGCCACAATTCGCTATGCTTTTGTAAACACGGTATAGGGTACAGGAACTGGAACGGCCCTCGAGAAGCAAAAGCGGTGTCTTGTCGTAATGTTTCTGTCTTAGGAGCACGGATGCGGGGGGACACGAGAGCTAAAACGACGTCACGTACACGGCTTACGTAACTACATCACGAGTTATTGAGATCCGCCGAGTGCATACTTACTCGTGTGGAAAGAGAGAGAGAGAGAGAGAGAGAGAGAGAGAAAAAGTCTTCCCTCAAACGGAGTCTTCTATCTAGTGCTGAATTTCCCGATTAATTATAAAAATATGCTTTTCCAGCCTCATTTATCCTTATCCTCTCCGCAGAAGCCTTAGCGTATTGTTGCGTTATCAATTTGAAACACTATCTGGTCCATCTACTAGGAAGCAAAGTCCAAGCAATTTTAATGAGCGACTCGTTACGGGACTAAAGAGCTCTCTTCTTAATATAATCATCGTCCTGTGCGATCACTTATCCTTTACCTTAAATAGAATGACGATCTTTTCTATTTGATAATTAATCGCTCCTCTTTATTATTTTCTGCTTACAATCAGTAGGTGTACGTCTTTTAACGACTTTATGGTAAAAGATTTGGTATCCGTTCACCACGCGCGACTCTGCCCGTCGGCACTAACTAGACAACTAACTAGCATGCGCAATCTACCGTGGGTGCCGTGACGAATGGAGGAAGGCGCGAGGGGATCGCGAGACAGGAGGTAGAAGGAGTCAGCGCAAAAAGAGACAAGTAGAAGGAAACCTGCGGCTAACTTTGACGATGCACCTTGACTGATGTTTTCGAACGAGAGTGTCATTGCTGCTTCTAAATTGATTACGTAATCTAATGTACAAAGCAATTGGCATTGGTACGTGTTGGGTTTATCGATTAGGAACTAAGGAACTCTTTTCTTGAGTCACAAGGCAAGCGAACGTTTACTTGTAGTAATATTTGCAAGCATTAATAGTCCGATCTGCAGCCGCAGGCCCATCGCGTCTCGATCGCGGCTCTGATGAACGGAAGTATCCTCGACAGCGGAAATGTGCTCATGGGCATCGCGGTGCAACGAGAATCCACAAATGCATTTGCGCGCCTTTCCAATTGTTCTTTATCTGAAATTCTAAAGTAATCGAAGAGAAGTGACCAAATACATGGATCCTATAGGAAATCGATCGTTGTTTCTCTTGGGATGTTGGTTATCACGAGATAAAACGTTTACAGTGTGTCAAGGACGCAGGCCTTTCGAGCAGAACGGAACTACAGCACGCGCGTTTCACCGTCTTCCCGATCTTTTATACTTTTCATCCTTTTTAGCCTTAATAAACGAATTATTGTTTCGCGTCGTCTTCGTTGTCGATTAACGTTAAGAAAATATTTTAAAGAAAAAGATCAAGTTGCATCGACCCTACGTAATTCTTTATGTCTTCGCCGTACGGGATGTTAGAGGATGCTGCTAGCGAATTACGGTTAATAGGAGAATACGACTGAAAGGCTGCACACGGTGAGGAGTTGGAAGATGAGACACGCAGTAATTGCAGAGTCTTTAATCTAATTGTACCTGATCTGTTTGCCGGTGTCGTCGTCAAATTCCATGGTGACTTGATAGTACACCATCCTTATGGAAAACATCGTGCAAGATACGCCGATCCTCTAAAAATGCGATATTTACCTTTGGCTATTGCTATTACAATATTTCAATAGCTTGCTAATTATTAGGTAGAACCAAGAGTTCACAGTCTACTCGCGCGCATGCACTCTCGCCGCCGGAATTTCATTTAAAAAATTCGAGGACTTCGTCCGACGCGGCTGTGCACTGTATGTCCGATCGGTAGCACTGAGGCAGTGCGGCACTGCGACGTATCGCTGTTCCGAATCCCATGCACAAACGGATATCCGGCATTTCGTTGTTTTTTTTTCTTCCGCCTCCCATCCTCAATTCTTGCGGCTCCCATTCGGTTCCGTAGATTATTTATTTCTTGTTCTTTTCGCAAAAGACGTGAAAGTGAAAAGCTTCGAAAAAACTATCGTGGGTGACGGGCGACAATACCAGAAGATTGGGCATGCATGGGTCGCTCCTAAGGATCATTGCAGACGCCGAACAGTTCAGTTGGCTAGCATTTCCGCTATACGTTTTTCAGTCGCTAGCCGAGCGAGACTTTCGGCACGCAACGCGAACACTGATCTCATTTTCATGTACAGTAACGTCGACCGACCAACTAGATCACGAGCACTAATAGGCGCTTCCGGAACTATTACCGTTACACGGGAATTCGACAATCTGACAAATGATTATTATACACTCGCCGAAAATGAAGCTAAAATTCTATATTATATCAAAGTCAAATACATAATCATAATTTTGTATCTTTGACTTTACTTACCGGTGACATCGTTGTCGTTGCCTTTCGTGAACCCACAAAGCATCTCCCAAGCTGTGACTTCCACTGTGAACACCCCCCATAACACTTTAGCCTGATGCTCCTTTTCACGACAGTAACCCTTTATATTATTTTCTTTATTTCAGTTTTTCTTCGTTATTTCTCCTTTATCTCTTATATTCTATTCTGCATTTAAATTTTTCATTTCCCACTGTCTGTCGACTCTTGACTTCGTCATCCTTTTTTCATTTTCTTTTTTCTCAATGGCAATGTTTGTCGTCTTGTTAACCTTGGCGTCTCGTAGTACCATCAATGTCCGATAGATGGACTCTACGCGTGGTATCTTTCTCGCATGGGAGTGTGGCTTGTCCAGTGCTCAATAAGAGTGCACAAGTTGACGAGTCTTAACTTTTATGTGAACCGAGTGTTGTTCCTACGTAAACTTTTTCGAGAAAGGGTCGTGACCAGAAACGGTCTTTGACCCACATAAATAAATTGAAGAATATAGTTTGTTAGAACACTCTCTTGTTGTCTAATTATTCGATATTTTTTTTGGAATAAGACACAAGCATCAAATCGGCGGGGTACTTATTTTCCCATAATTCTGCGATTTTTAACAATAATCTTGTTTGTATAACTTCTGTGTCGTGTTTGGTGGTGGTGTCCTCTTCGTTGACAATGACCGCCGATGGTGTAATACAATGCGGAACGCAAGAGCCAGAAGAGTTCGAGGAACTACTCGGTTGTTTTTCCTCTTGTTTTTGTTTTTCCCGAAAATAAGGATCAAACGTGCAGACACGACGCGCTAGATGAGCCAGATTTCCGCACAAAAGTCGTAGATGCGCGCACGCGTTCAGCTAATAATGTAGACACCATCGATAAGTGTGTTATTAACCGAACGAGATCCCACTGTCTACTGACATCTGAAATCTTCTAAGAGAGTTTCCGCTCGAGAAGACTTCCTTTCCATCCCTTCCATGCAGGTCTTGCCGAGAATAAGGTGCAAACGTGTTTAACGCGAACGTAGCGGCTAGCCAATTGTCGGATGTTGCCGTTTCATTATAACAATTGTGCCGCTCGAGATTGAAAGATTCGCTGCCATTGGTGACTCCTACGAGGTGGCGAGGCCCGGAAAGCTGAGGATTGCGTGGCTGGCATTCGTGGCACACGCGACCGCGTTTCCGTCGACTTTCGAATTGTTGAAGACACGAGCGATTGTGTTTAAAAATCGACCGAGACTCCCGCGTGGCTAATGTCATTTTCGCAGAGGAAATTAGCTGATTAACAAATTGCGCAAGTCAATAACGAAATAGGCGCTTCGCTTTATTCGCTGATGCTGATGAACGACATATGATTCCTGTAATCCCCTCACCCCCTCCCCGTTACTTTGTCCTGTAGTTTCACTCTCATTTACATTTTTGCTTCTATCCTTCAAAAAAGGTCGCATTATTTTAACTATATCCGAGCTAAGACTTGACTCTCAGTTTGTTACTCGGTTCCGACCTGCTTAACGTTCATACGAGCTTCAGCCTTATAAATTCTCAGCCATTCCATTCTCATCTCTGGCCAGTTCGAGCCACTACTCTTTCCATCTGCTCTCCACACTCTGATACCTACTTGATATCAACGTCTGCTAACCAGGTTGTGGTGGCCTACCTCTCGATTACGCCTGCATCACGCGAGCATTCTCACAAGAGCGTCGATGGTTTCTCCCTCCGACACTATCATCACCACCATCACTCGGAACACTTTGACAATAAGTCGAAATCTACTCGCAATATCATTATTACACGGGAATATCTCATTTTCAGAGTCAATTACAAGCAAGCCTACCGAATATCTCAATTTAATGTGCGAATTCCGGACCTACAATATGTCAAGCATTGTACCTTATCTTTCAGAGGTGAGTCTGGTTTATCACAAGGGTCTTCCGAGGATTACCGTGCCGTTGCCCTCTCGAAGAGAAAGATGTATCTTCACTCTGAAGCCAATTACACACACGGTTGGGGACTTGATGGCCATGTTGAAGCAAGAAGATCGAGGAATCGATCGAGCAACGGTAACTACCCTAGGTGAGAACAGAAGACTCAGGATTTCTTCGACTTGCGCAGTACGTGCTTCGTGAGACCAACGTGTCCGGCGATTTACGGCCTTTTGGAATTGATTTCTCGCAAATAAGCTTAACGCTAAATATTATATTATCTCAACATTATCAACTCAAGTTGGACATTATCGCTCAATATCCAGATGGACTGAGAATAGCCGCAAGTAACACGATAGAGTCCTTGCTCGAGGACGACTTTAAACTGATTATCAACGACAACGTTTATACGGTCACGCCGCCCCAGCATTCATCGCGCTCTATGGTAAGAACCAACTGCGAGTTAAGAACAGCTAGCAGCTTTATCTGTCCTTTGTCTACTTGGCTTTAAACTTTGCTCGACGAATTGAACTTCGTAATGTATCATCAATTAGAATTCCTCGTGAAACATCACGTGCTACACGACGCTACGTCTACCATTTCCTTTCGCATCTTACGAAATGTACGCTATTTTTGTCAGGTTTTCTATAATTTTTAGGAGGATATGGAAAAGTTGTCGGATGTGCAGACCTTGGTAGGACAGCTTTACGAATCTTTGCACGTGCGAGAACATCACGCGGAACTCGAGAGACAAGTCATAGCTCAACTGGAGGACATTAGGCTCGAGTTGGAGCCTCTCGAGCAAGTGAGTTCAAAAAGTATAGTATTGGTCAGTTCTAGTAGGGTCGTCATATTCTTAGAATGCTCTCCCCGCTTATCGTGCATCGCGTCCGTCAGCCTTAAGTAAGAACTTTGTCTCTGCGAGTCTGTGTCGTGTCTGTCATGAAAAAATGTTTTTGAATTTGTAGAAACGCTTGGAACTGGAAGCTACTGCTGCGAGACGTGCCAATTTGTCAACGTGGGCTGGGCTTGTGATGATGTCCGTACAATTTGGTGTTTTAGCCAGACTCACCTGGTGGGAATATTCCTGGGACATCATGGAGCCTGTCACATACTTCGTGACTTATGGCACAGCCATGGGTTGCTACATTTACTTTCTTCTAACGAAACAGGTGGGAACTATTAATGAAACGCAGCGACGTTACCGTCCCGCAGCGAGACACTTAATAAACCCGTTCGATCGTATTCACTTTTAGGAGTACATGTTGCCAGACGTCCTTGATAGGCGTCATCTCCTCGTTCTGCATAAGAAGGCAAAAAAAGTCGGTCTGGACGTCCATCGATATAACAGATTGAAGGACGAGGCTTATGAGCTCGAGACAATCTTGAAGGTAGTGCGAGGCCCATTGTGGTCGCAGAAGAACCTTATAGAGCAGAGACGTCGTGATAGGAGAAGTTCGAGTAGTTCAAGATCACCAAGTTCATCGCCAAGTCCCAGTTCTAGTCCCAGTCCGAGTCCCGAAAGGAACGTGCTTGGAAAGAAGACCATTTCGAGCTCGTCAACACAGTCACACCCTCTTAATACCGTTATACATTCATAATAAATATGGCGTTCGAGTTCCTGCTGATACAACTTACGTACGATGAAAACGATGACATTAGAATCAGCGTTAAGACGCTGCCGTCCAATGGCAAGATACCTTCTATCGGCGAAGAGCGAGCTATAAAATGCGCACCGTTAATGTCAACTTTTTTTCAGGCTGCTTTATCCCCAGTCTCTCGCAGTTGCTCCTCTTCGTTTCCTTCAACATACAGCAAAGTCGCGCTCACTGCCATTCGTCATTCTTCTTTATCGCTTTAAATTTATACGCTGCTTATTGTTTATATACTATATTATTATAGCACAACCCTTTTTCGAGGTTCATAGTTAAATATCTAACGTTTAAAATTGTCAAACTATTCCATTTCTACCTATCTTTATCATTCAAGACATACGTACATCGAAGTTATAAATAATTAATAATAAGCTTTCCCCTTTAATCACGAGTATTTAATTATCACGATCAATCACGAAGAATGGCATTTGACGTCTGTCGTTTCTGTTTGTATTTGCACTGTTAGACACTTATGTATATAATACAACACATGATTTCTATTGAATAAAACAATATTTATTAAGTTTCGGCATCAGCCTTTTATTAATTAGAAATATTATTAACCCTGATTAACTAATTGTGCAATTCAATTTTATGAATTCTTAACAGTCCATCCATCTCTGATTTTTCACACGTTAGTGTTCTGATTTTTCCCGTTACAAATTTCGTACCTTCACGCTGCACCACAGTCCGTAGGATAATATCTCCAGCCTTCATCAATTAAGGTTGCCAAGATCCATCTATCGGGAGGATGAATTGAGATAAAGTAGAGGACCGGTGGTGAAGGCACGTGGCCGCATCGGGGCATGAATCTTATGTGGAAGAAGTGGAGCTTCGAGGAAATTGGGCTCTCGAGCTTGAAACTCCTTCCGTTTTCTAATAGTGTATGGTGGTAGTGCAGCGTGAGAGGCGAGATTACGATCAAGTATAAAACACTAAGCGACTCGGTGGATAAATCATTCGTTCGTAAAATCGTCCGTTCGATACTTTGGAATAATGGATGAAAAATATAAGTATATTCTTCTGGAAGATGCAAGTTGCAACTGCCTTTTAAACATTTATATCAACTTTAAACAGAACATTCGTAAATAATTACATTTATTCCTTTATCAATTGTACAATATATAATAACAAGATAGATTCAATACAGAATGTGTTCTATATATCGTGTACTATTTAAAACGATTAGTATGTAAGTGTTTGTAAGAATATAAAGCGGATGTAATTTATTGGTCACGGTAATATTAAGGTTTCTTCATATTAATTGCTTTTTTTTTCCTAATTGCGTTATATATTTTTCATTTTTAGCGCATTGGATAACATCATGTTTTATATAATTAATTAATCACGTGTCTCGTGCGACTTGTGTGAATAAGGCCACAGATAGTTTGTCGTATGCACTCTTTTTGTCCCGTATGTTTTGTGTAGCGTCTCTTATGCGTGTTATTTGGACGAGCGAATGCTCGCGTGTGTAAGTGTAAGTGTAAGTGTAAGTGTAAGTGCGAGTGTTGGTATATAGGTGTAGGTGTAGGTGTAGGTGTAGGTGTGAGTGTGAGTGCGAGTGTGCTCGTGTATGTTTCCATATGTGTGTGTATGTACGTGTGCGTAAATATATGTTAAAAAAAACGAGTGTAAATCATGATTCGTGCGAATGATTATGAAGATGAGTTACTCTTCCATAAACAGCGGCAATTCTAGAAGATGCCCATCGAATCGCACGATCGATAGTTGGTAGGTATAAGCCCATGCCAATACCGTATTTCTAAATGAGTTATCCCATAAAATTGACGCCGGTACATGTAATTTACTGATTACAGACCAATAGAGAGAAGAAGATAAGAAAGGGAGCGAGCGAGAGAGAAAGAGAGAGAGAGAGAGAGAGAGAGAGAGAGAGAGAGAGAGAGAATCAGTTAAATAAAATATATGCATATAGAACTTTGTTTAAATATATACCATAGTCAATCCATGGGTAAAATTTGTTTGTTTTTCTTTTTGACAGATGGAAAGCAAGGAAAGCCTTAGCTATTTACACGCGGTATTTCATAAAATTACTAGAATATGTGTTAAAAAAGAGACAAATACAATATATTTCAGTGCGACACCATGCGCATGCGTAATTTGTAACATAAATTTTATGAAGAACCACGTGTGCCTTGCTAGTCGTTTAAATTGTCTTCAAACTGTCGAAAAAAAAGCCAACACATTTTATTCGTGTACCGACTAACGTCATAACGCGCTGCCGCAACGAGTATTCTCCAAACGGTCAGTGCCAAGTTATTGATTCTTGACGTATGATTTATAAGGCATTCGTGTTGTTTTGATCGACTCTCACGTTTTACGACGAGATTTTGAGGAGTATCGCACCCAACAGGCGATGAATCACATTATTATTGGTTATAATTCGTAATGTCGTATAGATAATTTCTAATTACAATACAAGTGGCAGTTACTTTATACCGTAGACTCTGCCGTTGATTGTTAAATTGCAAGTAACTCCTAGAAAGCTGCTCGGTTACAGATCGACGTTCGAGCTAATATGAGATTAAAGAAAAATAAAAATTATCGTTACAACACGTGGATGCAGGTAAGCGTGTCTCCTCGCAATTTTCGTAGGTCCGATGTGAATGATGATGTCCTTCGTTTAAGTGGTCGACTGAAGAGGGACTAGGACAAGGACGAGGGTTGGCGGTGACAAAGACGTATCTCAAAGAGCATAAAACGGTAGCGAGGATACGTGGTGATCCTGGGCTTGAGGCTGTATTGCTCCAGCCAAGTGCCTCTGTGATCCTTCCTTCTTCTTACATGAGCTTCTGCTTAGCGCACTCGGGACAAATGATGTCATCGCCGTCCGTAATGAAGCCACGACCAACCAACGAAGTCCTGCATCCGGCGCAGATAAAGCAATCATTGTGCCAGTGTCTATCCTCGAAGGATATGAATCGCGTGCCGCCAATACCTAGAGCATCGTAATTCTAGAGTTTTCGAATGCTGGCACAAAATTGACTCGGAAGTCAATTGTAATGTAAACGTGAGGTAACGTGAGTCTTTGGGAGTGTAGAGTAGACGAGATGCAAAGGGAGGGAAGACCTACCGGTGATCGGCTTGGTGCAGGCGGTGCACCTCTTGGCGAAGAGCTCCCCGAAGCAGTCGGCGCAGTAGGGCTTCTCGTCGCGAGAGGTAAATCGTTGACCGGCCAAGGAGGTGCTGCAGTTGCTGCAGGTGAAGCAATCTCTGTGCCAGGGCTCGTTTTTGTAAGTGACGCCGCCACTGGTGATGATCTGGAAATATAAACGTGGCTCATGGTCAAACTGCTGCTCCTATCGGAGCAATACGAGCAAGCTCAACGTGGCTCCTTCCTACCTTATTGCATTTAACGCAGCGGGTTGCGAACTTGTCTTCGTAACATCCGGCGCAATAAATTTCCTGTTCGCGCGGAATGAAGCTCTTCGTTCCGATGGGATTCTTGCAAACGACACAGCAGAAGCACTTCTCGTGCCACTGTCTCGTCTTGTACTCCATCTTCTTGGTACCTGCCGACAAATAAACACACGCTCTAGCACTTCTGATCCCTTAATTTCCTCTTGCGTCTTGTTATCATTTAGTATCATTTAGCTCATGTAATACCCGCAATATGGGCTCTTCTTACAACTTCTGCTAGTTTTCTAAGTTTTCTAAAGCTAAGTTTTGTCATTCGAAAACAAATCGATCGCATCCTTGTCCTCTTCTCCTTCTAGCCTAGGCCATTATTTCTATAAAAGGAGTGAGTCTCGTACCATTCGGTACTGGCTGAAAATTCGTGATTCGCGCAACTGGATGAGGCGATGATTCATGGGTAGAATCCGCAATGCGGCATCAAAACGTCTACATTTTAATATTATAACATTTAAGCATATAAAACCGTTTTGTAAAACGTCACATTGCGACCATAAATAAATGTGAAATTTTTTTTTTTAAGGATTCGAATGCTCGTGTTACTGAATCTGGCAGAGACATGGAAAGGCATCTAGGAAAGAAGTATGCGAAATATTAAATATTTTATGGTTCGATGATTTGGCATTGTCATGAAATTCTAAGAAATTCCCATGTTTGGAGCAGTAGAAACGTGGGACGTCGCTCTCCATTAACGGGTTATGCTAATCGAATACGTCATGCGTCGCGAAGGCGATTAGATGTGCGTTCACAAAGTCCGATAGGCAAGACGCAAGACTATTTAGTACGAGATAGTTAAGTAAATTGATGATCTCGAGGAATCTTGCGCTACGTGGACGCGACCGACTGAAAGCGGCTGGCCGAAATATCGAAGAGCATCGCCGTGTGTTAGCGCACGGTTGGAACTAGCTCTGGGGAACGTGGAAATTGAGGTGCGAGCAGCTGATTGCCCAAAAGTACAATTAATAAGCGGCTAAGGAAAATTTGCCTAGAAATTCTTAAGACTGACCGGTTACGTCTGACTATGCGAAAGCGGTGAGTCCCTCCTTGAGGAATTGCCTTATGATTACTTTTGGTTATGTCACTGGCTATTTTAGTGCATGACTGCGCACTCGCCATTTCGAAGGATGATCTAATGAAAAGATCGGCTTAAAAGTTGCTACGAAACGACGGAGAAGGAGAAGGATCAGAAATTAGGAGACTATCAGTCAGTTGTTGTTCTTTTCGTAGGGATTTTTATCGGCAAGCGTCTCCTCCTCGCGCGCACAGATGGTTCTTACGCCCGCTCGTGTGACTCAAGAGAGACAGAGTGACGTCACGAGGTCCAAGCTACCTCCGTATATGTATAAACTGTCGGATGGGCCAAGGTCTCGGTGTAGCAATAACTTAATGTATTGCGGTAAAAAAAATGACTCGCACGTTGTATACACAGACCGACGCGACTCGAGCAACGATGGACGGATCGATCCTACGAATCTCGAGAATAAGTGGAAGATTGACGGATAGCCGTGCCACGATGGATCCGATGGATAAATGCGAAGAGGAGGCATAGGTGCTCGCGGCGGCTGTCGATAGAACGAGAAATCGGCAACCGGCGTGCAGTGGCGCGGAATGCCCTGCAGACATGAAAGTTTATGCCGCTGGAGTCGACATGAGTCACATCTAAATATACAAGAAAACTTTAAGTAATGTGCGTCTTGACCTACGTGAACGTTCGTGATTCGCAAGGCCATTAGGCGAAATCGCTTGTACTTAAAGACATTGGAGAATATTAATATCGAAGGATGGTACGACGAGGAGATTGACGCCATTGGCAGGCCGTCCCACAGTTGGCGAGCTTAGCCAGCTTACGGGATGCCATGGTCGGTAATGGTAATGACTAATGATCCTATCCGCATAAGGATACGTGGCTCTGTCCAATGCATCAGGACGAATGCGCTCATCTAGAGTCAGTAGGTTAGTGGTTTCGCGGTCTGCATCAGATCCCGTGCACGTCCGATCTTGAAGCAACGAGGATGGAGGAGTTCGGGGCGGAGGGAAGATAAAGATAAGAGCAGATGCTCCATCGATTCACCTGGTTCAGCCATTTTAGGATCGCCCAATAAGCACTCTTTGCCGAGACAACATCGAAACTTCGAATCGCCCTCCATTGGAAACATACTGAATATCGCGACGTCCTCATCCTTCTCTTTAGCTCTTTTGATCCTCTCTTCGCCGACAGTCTTCGTCTGAAGATTCAGCCGATTTGCCAAGCGATCGCTCAGAGCGTCCGTCGCCATCTTTTACGATTGAAACTGGATTTAATGTGTGTGGCAACACGCCGTTCTTCTATTCAAGAATAGAAATTCAAAGGTTCGTTGTAACTGGCACGGCAAACAATATCCAATCCGATTCTCGCTGTCGTCGTTCGACACACCACTTTATGTTAAAACGCATAAGCTAAGTACACCGGGGCATTTTGATTAATCGATCGCGGTTTGCCACTTGAATGAAAACTGACAAATTAGGAGAATGAAATCTGTAGGAAAGGAAGGCTGGAAGGTCGCCTTCAAGCACCTCGAAGACCGAAGTGACGATCGCGCCTCTCAAAAGTCGGATTATCAAAGTGACGGCAGATTCCGATTGACTTTGATCCGCACTGTTTTTCACATGGTGAGTGGCGCATCGAACGCGCGCTCGTTACATATCGGGATAGAATCGTTTTACATCTCCCGTACGCGACGCATGCTCTGCGGATTGAGAATCATTGTGCGACCAACGAACGATCAACCGAGCGTATATTCTTGAAGAACAAAGACCACTTGCCGTTCTACCACTGTATCTCGCAGCAGACAATCCAGGTTGTGTCTCAACCGATAATCATGTAACCTTAGTAAAACCCGAACTATACCGAAAACCCAAACCCAATCGATCGAGCTGCCGTGTGCTCAATATTCGCGATAAGCGAGCGGACTATATTAATTGGCCAACGTCAAGATTAAAGGTAGCATCTATATCTGCCCGATAAAATAAGGATAAACACCGACGATAAACTCATTTGATAAACTTCTCGCGTACTTGTTCATTTGTTAACTTGCACTGCTGCAGGCCTCGGTGTCTCTCAAGGAACTCAATTGAAATTAGCGCTCTTCGAGTAGGCAGGTCGAACGGCAATGCAGTTGCAAAGATGGACGATTTATTTAAAAAGATTAGCAAATAAGATTCTCGCGAAACTATGAAAAATGTTGTGCCCTTCCAGAGGGATCCGCCTAGATCTACGTTCAAGTGGCAACGATCGAACAATTAAAAGGCTCGTTGATGCGTCGAGGGATCCTTTACCACGTGTCAGTTTGACAACCGATCAGAAGCGAATAGTCTGTTGACTGTAAGAAAGAAGCGAACGCGAAAGTATAAAGGGAATCGGTATCGGTGCCAGACGCGATTGGCACGAAGGCTTCCGAGCTACTGAGCCTCGATGTTGAACTGAACAGCAACGAGGAACGAGCAGCGAGCAGGCGCAATATAACATACAATATTATATGGTGATAAGTCGCTTGCTCCTATAGTCATTGGAACTGTCATTGTGTCACCGGAAGAAGAAGCATTCTCTCTCTCTCTCTTCTCCTCCTCCTCCTCCTCCTCCTCCTCCTCCTCCTCCTCCTACTCATCATCATCTCTGGAGAGACAATTTTCACCTGACTGCAGAAAAATTTCGCCGAAATCTTCCGAATCGGGGATCGAGACTCGAAAATAAAAAATTGCTGGCCTATTTCCTGCCGCCAATCGAGATCGTAGTGAAAGTCTACCATGGAAGACAGTAATCCTTCAGGCTAGGAAGAGTGCTAAATCCATCCCCGCAATCTTGGATCTATGACCTTCGCAGTTAAACCGCATGACCCACATCTCGGGCTGCAAGATGTTAATTTTGTTAAATGTTCCCGTCTTAGTGGGGGCTCTTTATTGAGTATGACTCTTCAGGACGGCCAAAAGTTTCCTCCAGCCTTGCTTAACCTCGCGTGAGGCACACGCAGCGACATGATAATCCTTCAGCTTCTGTTTTTTACGTCAACGACATATGTACGTAGTAAGTACACTTTAAGAAAGTTACTGAGTCATGGCGAAACGGAAAAATGGCCAGTTTACAAAGAGGGAAATTAAAATGTCTGGGAAAGGGTGTAAGTATAGGCGCGGAGTGTACTCCTAAGTATTCTGTAAATTTGCGGGCCGAGCTGGCGTTATTCTTCTTATTGTTTGAGTACATATGTACACGTCACGCTCGGATGAGAAATCTGGTAGCTGAGGTAAGCCGCTAAGCTATCGAAAACGTGGGCGATGGACGCATAACGCGTAGGCCACCCTGCCCCCTACCGTCTTCTATCTTTCATCTTCCAGCGCTCAACATTCAGCACCCATTATGCGATTGACCTTAATGAACTAGACTCGACTGCCTCACTTCCCCTTGGGATTCAGAAATCTTTTGCGCGTGGATTGAAAACTCGAATCAGTCAGGTAATACATTGTCAGTCTATATTCAATTAATTTCTCACGCTATCTCTCGTTGACTCTTTCTCGTAACGTGCGCGGGCAACGCACACGCAGACACGCCACGTCGTTTCTATACGGATGGACAGGTGCGACGTGTAGGTCTATAGTGTCGTCAAGTGAACGTTCAATTCGACGACGACGATGCTTTCATTTTATTCCACTTGTTGGGATTCGATTTTGTACTTTGAATGTACAAAGGAAATTTCTTACGTGACTGTAATTCTACACGCTTCAATGTTCTATAATAATTCTTTCTATTTAGTTTTTCTACCTTCGGTTCTACTTTTAAGGCTGTGATCAGCGATTCTATGTGCGAGCGCACACGTAGTTCGAGTGATGACGTCGGAAGTGATAAAAATTTAACAAAAATCAATCTCCTTCGTTTTCCATTATTCCTCAAAATATTAGCTGAGCCACTCTCCCCTTACATGCTCGGGAACCCAGTTCATCTTCGTTTATAGGAGCATAGAGTGTCCAAAAATAAAAATAAAAATAAAAAACGTTGGTAAATCAGGCAGATACAGTGAAGGCTCAATGATTATTTTAAGTTTATTAATGGTTATTAAAAGAACTGACTCTTCATGAGCGGCAATCTCGAAAGCAAGGCTTTTGTGAATTTCGAATCAAGGTGATCCGGCTTCCTTCCCATATGTCGAAGCGGCTGATGGAACACTTTGACGCATCAATGGAAACGAAGGGGAAAGATGGTTGTAAAGTTTTACTCGCTCCTGACGTCATCATGCGGGTAACACGTGCACGCGTAAAATAGCTTAAGAGCACCGTTAATTGAATGACACCTTGCAGTTTAATTTTTATTTTTTTAAATTCTGGGCTGAAGGACTAGAGAATTGCGTGACTTTGAAATGACACCAAAGCAAATGCCAATTGTCGAAAAGCTGCAATCCGATTTGGAATCGGACAGTTGGCGGTAATTGTCGAGTGTCTGGCATCGTGACCTTGACTCGCTTACCTTAACAAGAGGCGGCCGAAGCAAGATCCATTTATCGCTGCTACTCGACGCGTCCTCCTCTCGTATATAGTCTAATACCCTCACTCTCACTCTCACTTTCATACTATCGCGCGATTAGGGCTTAGTCGAAAACGTTCATGTAAAAATACATCTTCGAGATCTCTATGGTCAGTTCTGCTTGTCAAAATAAAGTCCGTTACCTGGCCACATCCTTATCCATCCTTATCCATCCTTATCATAGTTGTACAATAACGCAGGAGCAACTTCATATTTATACTCTTGAATGAAAACTTAAGAGTTTAGAACCTACCGGCACGAAAGATTTCGCCGCAGCCGTCGCAACGACTGGCAAACTGAGCATCGTAACAGTTGCCGCAGTAGATCTTGTCGAGTTTACTTCCGAATTGCTTGTCGACCAGGGAGACTCTGCACTTGTTACAGAGGAAGCAAGCTTCGTGCCAGTGCTTATCCTTGTACGAGAGATCCTAAATAAAAGAAGCGTCGAATTTTAGTTTCTTTCCATAATAGTCGATCGCTCTCAAGAGATCGACCTTAAATTAAGTTAAAGATACGAGAATGCATTTAAACGAACGTAATGGCGAGAATGTAGAAGCGTGCCAAGAGCGCGGGAACTCATGAACAACAAGCGTAGCAAAGTGCGTAAATCGTTAATGTTAGGACGTGAATCCGCGAATCCGCGAATCTGCGAATACGGTAGAAGAGGCTGTTACGAAGGCCCCGCTAATATGGTCAGGCTATTTTTAGAAGTGACCGACTTTGCTGACTTGGCCAACTTGAATTTTTCTCCTACAAACTGTTGCTTAAATTCGTTGTAGGTACACTTTTTACTCACTTTCGAATCAATGCCGATAATTTTATTGCACTCCTCGCATGCATTCGCGAAGACACTCTCGTAACACTTGATGCAATATGGATGTTCATCTCTGAGGACGTAGCGTTGACCAGTTAGCGACTCGTCGCATTGCCAACAGCAAAAGTGTCCACTGTGCCAGTCTTTGTTCATTGCCTTGGTGTATTCTCCGCTGAAAATTAACTGAAACAGAAATACGCGACATCGTCAACCAGACTAATTGGAGCATTGACTTGAGCCTGCTCATTGGCAGAAGGACATGGCGTAGATAGATAGATGGATAGATCGATAGAGAGAGAGAGCCAGATAAAGTGTAAAGGAGATGCAGAAAAACATGAAATTTTCTCCTTGCTGCAGTAACTGCAGCAAAGAGCGTGCACTGGTTCACGCAGTCTCTAAAAAAACACATGTTACGCGCGCTCCTGAGTCCTTGCCTTCTTTACGCTCTTAATAAAATATGTACCTTGAGTGAATGATGTTGTATGTGCTGGCTGAGTATATGTATGCGTTCGATACATTCGTGACTCTAATAAACTTAGTAATTTCGTGAAATTGACGAGTATCAAGTGGAGAGACTCGCTACTGCTAAATAGATGGAGTATACCTGGAGTGCCACATACTAGGAATTATTCGAGAGTCGATTTTAAACGCAACCGTTTCCTTCATTTCTTAATAATTCTTGGCCTTGCTAATTAAAAGGTGTGTCTATGAAAACTTTATTGTTTTGCGTAAATCTATACTGAGAATGAATTTGAGGTAAATATGTAAAAGTATGAGAAGAGTGGGGGGGGGGGGGAGGAAACGATCGACGGAGACCTCTTCCGTCCAAGATAATCGATCAACATACAATTCTCAAATACGAGTTGCTAAATTTTCGCCGGTCGACGCGTTTATTCGGAAGCACAAAGTTGGCACTCAAGGTATAAAGGGATAGCGAAGAGTGGCTTAGCCATTGGACGGACAAGAAAAGAGTTGGAATGAGGTGAGGCGGGCGACAATGAGGATGACGGCGAGAGAAGGAATACGGGAGAAGAGGAGAGAGAGAGAGAGAGAAAAGAAGAGAAGAGACGCCGGTTTATCTTCAGCCAGCACATACTCTTCGATGGCGTTGTGGTTGTTCTGGGTGCTGTCGACCTCCGTAATGGTAACCTCGGCATTCTGGTCGTGACTCTCCCTACGTTTGGTGGTCTTCTTCACTTTGCGAACTTTGCGTTCGGTGGTCGTGTACACTACACTGTCTACATCCGCCATTGTCTTGGAGTATAAGAGAAATTGTCGCGCGAATGTATTTTACTGGTGCGAAAGTGCGAAAGTGCGAAAGTGCGAAAGTTACTGAACGCAAGGGAGTCTCAAAAAATAAGAGCTTCGAACCGCCGCGTCCCTTTCGAGTTTGCGAACTGACTGAAATCTAGGATCGGATCCCTGGGCGTCATATCGGGATGCTATTTTCGGCATCCCAACGACTCCAGAAACACGCCCCCCCCCCCCCACCCTCCTTCGTAACCAGTGCAGTGTGCCGGGTGCAACTTTTATATGCCTATACCTTCGTGATATCTTTCGCGAAACGCACGGAACACACAGCACGCAACACAAATTCTAATCGTTCCAAGTTATTTTTGGTGATTCAGTTCCATGCACGGTTAGGCCTCCTGCTTCGCGCCGATTGGATACTCTTCGCCTTCGGTCTCCTCCGTCAACTCGTACGGACGCCAGAAAGAAAAATTAGATGGACACCCGCGCACCCTGTTCAATATCCTCAAAGAGACGGACGACATACGGCAACCGCTTGGATCCTGTGTCCTGCGAGGGCTCACTGTCATTCTCTGAGCAAGCGAGGGACCTTCCTTTTTATGAAGGCCTTATCAGCGACACACGAGCATTGGAATGCATTGTTTCATACTTTTGAAAGTTGCCTTATGTGAAAATGCTAAGCTCCTCCTTTCTATTTTTGTGTCACCGCGCGCAATAAACTCCTTGAGCTTATCCGAGAGGCAAGAAAGAGATGATAGATAGATATATACAGAGAGAGAGAGAGAGAGGGGGGGGGGAAGAGAGAGCGTCGGAATGTGCCAGAGAGGGAGAAACTCTGGGCTTTAAAATTGGGCGGCGGTGTAAGAAGCCGCAAGTTTTTCACACTTCACCAAAGAAGAGGGCGGAAGGCATCAGGCCGTATGACGCAGACTGCTTATGCTAGATGCTGCGATTACTTGACCGGTTGCCAAACAGGTGGTTCTTGCTTCGCTGAAGAATCGTCGACGGAGGTTTCGAAAAATAGCATTAAGAAATAGAGAATTCGTTGTCGGGAAGACAGGTTCTCGGAATTTTTCGCACCTCACCAATAAAGTATTTACGCGAGACGGATAGAAACGGATCGAAAAGCGCGAACCCGACGAACCACCCCGTTTTGCTTAACGACACGTCGCAAAAACACTCGAACGTTCCGGATAAAGCGAGACAAGTCCGTTCCATGTAAATTCATAGTAACCTAACGAACGTTAGAAAGTTGAGCATCAAGCTGCAGTTGGGCGTCGGTGTTCGATCGAACTTCAGCTATCTCTGCTTCGGAAACATTGAAATTCCAGGAAATTATTCCAAGGCGTGTCTCACAATCGTATGACATGTCTTTAATGCTTGCGATTATGCATTCAGAAAAATATCGTCCTGTTTACTTCGGATGCTGTAAATTTCCAAGAAATTTGGCTCAGTGTGGTAATTCGATATCACGAAGAAACACGTGAATAGACCTTATCTCTCTTTTCAAAAGTTGCACGGCAATTGGGAGTGCAGGTCGTTGCATTGCCAGTTTTATAAAAATTCATAAGAATAAGAAACATTAGGGTCGTTACTTTTTGGAGAGACGTTTAATTTGGAAAAATGTAAAACGAGGATGGGCGTAGGGTGATATTGCGAACGAGTCAGAGATTGATATTTTGGGCGAAGCAGCACTTGGACCGCCCAAGGCACACGGCACATGGCACACGGCACCAATGCGAGTAGCGCACAACCTCGCATCTACGCATCTACGCATCTACGCATCTACGGATCTTCGGATCCGAAGCGTCTCAAGCATCTTTTGCCGCAATGCCCGCTTTTACTCTCGCACTATTATTTCGACACTGATTCCCCTCCCTCAAGCCTGATAACAGTGATAACGTAATTCCCAACAGAGCGTAACGTGTCTGCAAATTCTTAGTGAAAAATGATAGACACGATTAACACACACACACACACACACACATATAGAAGGTCTTTCGATTACCCAGAATGCTTTGTTCAACTCGCTATCGGGTTGACAGCACTCGTTCAGCTTCCCTGTCGACGATGATCTCGATACAGGAAAGCTACCCTCGTCGGCATCGAGAAACTCATCCTCCGTCCCGTCCTCCTTCTTAAGAGACATTCGCCAACTGTTTCTTACTTTTCCTTCGTTTTCGTTGTCTTCTTCCTCTTGAGCATCGTCTTTACATCCGATTCGTCGGCCTTCCGAATGTGCGACGTAGCTCTTCATCGCCTCGTAATCATTCTCATTAGCTTCCCTGAAACGCGACACATTGGGAGGCAGTTTTGTGCTCTGGGTTTTTTCAAAGGACGGAATCGCGTTGCCCATCCAAACGACGTTCCTCCAATCAGCGTCCAAGGAGCCATCCTGCGCTGCCGTCGCATTTCGATTTTTGCGCTCTCCTTTTAAGGATCTCCAGCACGATTTCGTCCTGTGCGTCGGATCCCCTTTACTCTCGGAGAGGGCATCGACGGCGATTCCCCCATCGAAGACAGAATGCTCCTTCGTGCTCCGATCGTCAATGCTAGTTTGCACCTCGACCGAGAAACTCTCTTTGCTATGAGACCTGGAAATATTTGGGCTGAGCGGAGGCGACGTATTCGTCGACTCGTCACGCATGCAGTCTCGATTGGCCGTCTGCACGGAAATATCGGACTTGCGTCTTTGCGGTTCCCTTTGTCGTTTTGACTTTCTCGTTGACGTCAGGTTCTCGGCAGACTTGCTGACATCGGCGTTTCGAGATTTAAGTCGCGTAGCCTTTCGCAGTATCGTTGTCGACTGTTTAGACGATTTCGAAAATTTGGACGGTTCGGCAACTCGCACGCGCGTCTCGATCAGTCGGGACGCTCGTTCTTCCGGATCCCAGTAGAATTGCTCATCCTGAACTTTTCCATAGCATATTCGTTCTTCGTTCTTTTCCGATAAATTCTTCTGCACGTAACCCCCAACGTCCGAGGAGCCATAATAGCTGCGTTGAGCCCTCGAAGACAAAGCTGACGAAGAGGACCGAGAATGAGAATGAGAGGACGTGGAGCATTGCGAGGACAAGGAGGAGGAGGAACTCAGAGAGTTCAGGCTCCCTGCTGGTGGTAGCTTGTCGAAGGATTCCCTCGTAGGAGCTTCGTTGCCCGATTCGTTCTCGAAAGTGATTCCACGCTCCACGGAGGAATTTGAGAGGGAGCTGGACCTCGAGATATCTTCGCCGAGAGCGAACGGTATGGGGGTCGGTATTCGGACGTACTTGTCGACGGGAGGCGAAACCAGAAGAAGTGGGAGAGATGAGTCCTCGAGACCGAGGACAGAGTCAGGTCTGGAGTCGTCGAGGACGTAGCCGGTGCTGCAGTCCGAAAGGGTCCCATCGTCAAAGTGTTCGTCGAGGGAACGCAGTTCGCTCTTCACTCTCAAGCTGTACTCGTGAAGATTTTCAAGCTTCTGGATTGCGCTTCGCGACAGCTGGACGTTGCGAGCAACGTGACTGTAACTGCAGAGAGAATTGTGCGAACTCAATTTTTCGTATCTCGAGCCATGATAAGAGAGACACGGTGCCGCGGGAGGATGAAGGCTGCTGTTGAGATCGTCTTTGATCTCCCGCAAGCAGGCAAGAAGTTCGAGTATGCCGACGCATCCTATCAGCGCGGAGAACAGTAGCCCCATTGTTACATGTACGATACGATTGATTTCAATTGCACCCGTATGCTCTTGCACTTTTGCCTATTATCTTTTATAATCGATATCCTCTTTCCTCGACGAGAAAATGTAAAGCGTGTGTCACGGCTAATCTCGTGTCGATGCTGGCGGCTGGCCGATCGAGCGGATTGCAATTTCGTCCAACTATGTATTCTCTCTCTTTGCCTCCGGAGCGACCAATTTGATTTCCCGAAAATTTCATCAGGAAGAGAGTTTGGAGGTCGAGCAATTTTGCGGTCTTTGGTCTTCAACGCGAGAGCATCGTGAGGTCGCGACCGAAGTTAAGGGAGGTAAGGGAGGTAAGAGAGGTAAGGGAGGGAAGGGAGGGAAGGGAGGACTCTCGTGAGTCGTTTCTTAATATTTTCTGCGACATCGAAGCTCCTCTCATTGGTAAATTGAGTAAAAAGGTTGATCGAGGGAGAATCGGCTGATGACAAAACGATTTCCAAAATATCTCGGAGCGACACAAATTCCCGGAGGTTGGACGGCAACGCCTGTCGGAAGCACGAGGTCACATGGTCGGCGCAACACCAGATTTTAGCTACTCATTCGAGCTGTGTAGCCTGCTGGACCGACTATCCCGCACGTACATCTGGCCCGTATACGGTAGCACTCTGGTCCTTTATCTTCCAACGAATCCCGAGATTGAGTTATCCATACCGACGGAGCGCCGATAGTACACTGTTTTATTTTATGCGAGCAAACTGAGCTCGGAAACTGTCCTTGTTGGCCGTTATGTCGCTTAGCTTGACGACGGACCCGGCCGAAGGCTAAACTTAGACGCCCCAAAGTCCCTGGACGCAAATCGTGTCCTTAATGCACGCTCAGCGATCGATGAGGCCCTGACAATTAAATTAAATAACAATGTTCTTGGCACTTTTGGCGCTCCTAGCGCGCATCTACCTCTTGGCAACACGCCACTGGCCCTCATTTTCACGTATGCCGTTTGACCTCTTAAAATCCTCATTTTCCTCTTCCGTTCCTCCTTAATCTTCTGATTCCGAGTCAAATCTTCTATACGGTACATCGAATGACATTATAATCAACAAGATTGCAGCAATACCTATATGTTTATGTGTCGCTGTGACGACTCGAATCCTAAGTCGTTCACACAATGGCGCTTCGGATGCGCAAATTCGACATCACAAAATTCTCCGATACTCGCGCACGAGCTTTATCACTGGTTGAACGTATGAAAATTTTTTTTCCAAGTAACAAGACACGCGTCTCTCATCATTTCGTCTTTATCTCGTGCCTGCGATCTACTTGGTTTATAAATTTTCAAGAAGCGGAGAGCAAGATTAAGAGAAGGCTACACCTTTACATCTATAGCCATTATTTTTTTTTTCCTTTTCTTTCAAGATATCAGTAAGACGCCTTAGTCAGGTGTTCCTTCGTTATATGCCGCGTATTGTTGGTTGATGCGCGTGTTCTCTTCGCACCTGTACGAAATAGTGATCCCACTGGGAATCATTGACACGTCGCAGTCGTGACAAATTCGGGCGTAATCGCTCGAAAGAATATATGGATGAATGTGCCCTTTCAATGCCAGCGCCAAGACACTAAGAGGCTTGCCGAATCGCGTCTCTTTAGGCCTGTGGGCGCAGAGTTCCCTAATGAGAAGGCGACCAAACAATTCCAAAGTTATTTTCGTCGATGATCGAGGATTGGCTTTGCGCGGTCCAAGTTGCAGGCACTTGCTGTTCTGGACGAGCGTCACGCGTGTGTGTCCTTTTCTATTCTTGGAAATAGTTGCCGAAGACGACGCGACATTTCCAAACGAGATCCTTCGAGTTGACAAAGGTCAGGAAGACGGAGAAGCTAAAGAGCCGCGGCATGAAATTTCCTTCTACCCTGTGTACGTACTGCATGCAATCACTGAATCCTGCTTCCATCTCCCTCGTTTGATAAATTTCATTTAATCCAATTTCGCGCGATCTGCAAATCCACGATTCTTTCGATCTAAATTTCTTGCGATTAATTCTCGCATTGCAAAAGCCCTATGGCTATTTCTAAATTGTAGCCCAAGTGATTCGGTGTAGGTATCCTCGCCGCGGCCATCGCTCTTCTTTCTCTGCGGCTGTGCAGCCGACCGACTGGGCTGCCCGGGTAAGGTTGGCATTAGTGGTTCCGGGTGCAAACGTTTCCACGGCCGGTTGTATTCTTACCTCGTTGCAAGTGTGACGGCTGATTAATCGGCCGATATTACGTGATTCCTGAGTTTCGTGCACACGAGTTTGTAATTATCAACGTTTTTCAGTTTAAAAGATCTCGTAATTTAAATATTTTGTGAAATATCTACCATAGAGGGTACACGTGGGGCGGCTTCAATGTGCTTGGACAAACTACTACAAACACCAGATGTCGTCTCATGAAATATCAGTCAAATTAGGCCTCCACCGACAATTGGCTTGCGAAGGGGATCGTATTCTATAACGTTATGCTTATAACATAAACGAAACACTGTTGTGTACATATGGTTTCACGTATGCATATAGTTGAATTACGAGTGAAATAAACTTTATGTTTGCAGCTCGCGCAGGCAGACAATTAAATCCCCATAATAGCCACCAAGAAGACTTTCAATAACGAAATTTCTATTATGCATCGCGACCTGCAAAGTTTTCTATCAGCTGACATACTGTAAGAGAAGAAATAAAAAATAAATAACAATTGTCTTCTTCTCTCTCGTATAATGGTCTCATTTATGGCTATAGATATACATATGCATACTATAGAGGAGGTATATAACCGCATTGCGCTCTAGTCGGTTACTTCTATACGTTGCGCCGCACCTTATTCATTGATCCATCTGTGCAGCAGTTGACTTTTACCGTTAATTCGAGGGAATACGTCGAAAAATCATAGACGAAGCACTGCCATTCGATTGCTGCGAGGATGAAGCACAGCCTGCACAAACTGATGTTTCTCTCTGAAGCCATTATCCACAATTTGCGGAGCTATATTAATATTTACTCTAATTGTAAGAGCATAGCGAAGCGGTAACTGATTGTGAGTATCTCGGGATGCCAGTCGACAGGCGCCAGGTTCAACAGTTTCACTGTTCTCCAAAGAGATGGCGCGATGTGTTCTCTCTCTCTCTCCCCCTCTCATTATCAAAGGCGCTGTTTCGTTGAAAACGGAATTTGCCAATTTTACTCTACGCTGACGGAAACTTCATAATTTTAACTAATCGCAATATCCCTGTTCCAGGAATCATGACAAATGTCCCAGGATAAAGAATGCCATTATGAACGTTCAAGGCTGCTTATAATGCCTTCAGTCAAAATACGAGTCTCACTCAAGGACGTACATACACATCGCCACGTACGAGTCAAACAAAAGTCAGTCACTCTCAAGAATATTAAGTAATTTGCAATAATTTTTTTTGCATAATTTTAATCCAGCGACGACTAAAAATAAATGTTTAGATATGTAAATTATAACTCGAATGCTTTTAAACGATAAAAATGAATTTGTAATTATACGTTTATATGAGATTGTTGCATTTGCAATCTTTAAATCTTTTACAGTTATTAAATTATAAATCACTACATTCATAAATACATAACGATTACTAATTTACGACAACTATTGAAAATTTCAATTAAATATAATAATATAAAGCATTTCTCAAGTAGCACGCAATCTAAGCTATCGTCTGCTGATAATATTCACGTAAAGTATTATTTTTTAACGTCTAGTGCAGTGTCGGCAAAAATGCACCTGGCGACAAAAGTGTATTACTTCAGTTGTAGAAGCTGAAGCTTCTACAAGCAGTTGGACCAAGAAAGTCGGCGCAATCGTCTCGATGCGTTAATACTTATACAAGAAGCTACCTATGTGTTTCTCTTTGATTACTGACTCGTTTTATCCATATGGCATTTTAAACGAAAGAGTTTGAGAAAATGACTTTTTTTCCCATAAAAATTGAAAAGGACAGTAGAAAGTTGTCTTATCGTAGAATTGGCAGATTAAAATACCGTAATGCAAAACTGCAAGATTCAAGATGCACTGACCTCATCGCAAGCAGCGCATCTGGGTTTCAGCTGTTCGGCGTAGTGTCGTTCGCAGTACAGCGCATCGTCGTGCACGCAGTAAGCCAAGTCGACAAGAAGTTCTCTGCACTGCGTGCACTGAAAACAGGGCGGATGGTAGAGGAGCCCCAGTTTACTCGCCGAAACTGCGAGTGTGCCGTAGTTAAGAGGGTTGTGACAGCCACCGCACTCCTGTAAAAATGACAAGATTTTTCGGGCACGAGATCGAGAGAGAGAGAGAGAAATTGTAAGAAAGGGTAGAGAGGGTAGGAAGGCGTGTGGGTCGATATAGATATGTATGTGTGTACATATGCATATACATATACACGGCGGAGGACGATGCTGCGGGCGCGTAAACGCTAAAAGCTTCCAGAGCGATTGGCACCGAGTAAACATGTGACCTCTTCGATACATAAGCTTAACCCGGCCGGCTTCTAAGTTTAACCAACCCTATACAAACAGCGGCAGCACCGAGGATGTACAGGATGTAGATACATACACGAATATTGACATTCATGGGTAAACCATGTCTTTTCACGCTTATCGTGCTTATCGGCCTTATTGCGAATTTTCGAATTAGGACTACGGGAACACGCTCCTTTATTTTATTTGGAGGGATTACGCGTTCGACTACAGGACGACATAACGTATTGCAGATCGGATTCCAGACAGCAATCGGAATCGCGATTCGAGTTACGTACGAACCGATGGACATCGGTGCGCACTCCCTAAAACAAATGGTAAATTCCTGTAGTAGCGGAGCAAGGAGCAAGGAGCAAGGAGCAAGATGTGCCGTACGGTGTGAAAGATTATTTGTTTTTGCAAAGGGAACTTCCGCCGGTAACGCGAGGAAACGCATCGTCGACAGGAGCAGTTGAACCAATAAATTTTCTTCTTCGAACCTATCGCACCAGGAGTTTGATATTTCGTAGGTGAATATTTAACTATTTATCATGGAGTCGTTAAGAGAAGTGAAGTGTCTTACAAGGCATCTCTCCGAGACCTCCTGGACGGTGCCGATATCCAATGCGATCTCGTTCCTCGCCGCCATGAAGTCATCGGCGCTCGTGGAATGTTGAGGCTCGAGGTGACGACAGTAGGCTCTGGCAAGGTCCTGCTTCGGCAACTGGATTGCCAATTGACGATCTCGATATCGTTCACCGGGACTTCCTAATCTCGGTACCATGATTTCTGGCAGCATCGAGAAGTACTCTTCTACCTGAAAGTCATTTCGAATCAATGAAATAGATGCAATCGACGTAACGATATTGGCTTTAACCGCTACAACCAATCTAGGTTGGTAGGAGTAATCGGAAGTCTCAAAGTCTCCCACCCCGCCCCCTTCCTCTCGCTCTCTTGCCACTGCGTCCAAAATGTCGGCTAAAATTTGACTGTAGAGTATTTATAGGAAAATTTCATTACAGAGTATCAATCTTATAAATATATCGCGGTGCTCGATTACTGGTGTATAAAGTCGTAAAAGTTTAATGGAGAGTTTATAATATAGTGGCGGCCAAGCTGGCTTCCCCAGTTTGCTGTACTTTACTGGTTTGCCAGTCTTACTAGTTTTCTACTTCCTCGTTATTCTCCGTTAGTTATGACAAGCTTTTCGAAAATATTGAAGTTTGGCACCAAGCCAGCCCCTACGTTCGCACATGAGTACTTTCATGAGACTGGCATGCATGCTCGGCTTCACGCATACGCGAGTACGTTCACTTAAACTCTGTCGATTTGGTAAATTTTCTTAATTCACGATATTTTTTAATGAAATTTGTAACAGAGTGTGCTGACATTGAGCATCCTTCGACAAACGGAGATTCTCGGACCTTATGAGATGGAAGTCCCGGTGGAGCCCAGACCAGGCCCCTGTCCCTTGGGTCGAACGGAACGGGGCCACCGGATGAATCTGCCTTCAGACCCAACCTCGCTCTCACGGAAACCCATTCCTCGTGACATACGTCGTGCGCTTCTCTCGGGCACTTGCAGCTAGTGCAGTTTTTTCTGAAATCAGAGACAAGGACAATAAGGGAGCGTGCATTATAACGATGCTCGTGTATGTTCGAATGGCCGTGTTCAATGAAACTGTGTCTGTGTCGACAAAGGGCCCCGCTCTTAACGTTAAATATTTGCTTGGCACATTTCATTAAGGCCGGAACACCTCCAAGGATTCTAATAAAGCGTGTTATATTGCTATTGGAGGGATCGCATGCGCGCGTACCCGATAAACTCATAATTACAGACGTATTTCTGGAAAACGAGAGTCGACCGATCAGAATCGGAAGATCAGTCGCGACTGTCAGCCAGTCGTTCAATCAGCTTTTCCCTCGTATACGTACGGGCGGTACATAGAGGGCAATGCAAAGGGCATCTTCCTAATAGCCGAGATGCAATTTAACGCTAACATTTTATTCTGGGCTCTACGCATCCTGCCGAATATTCGGTCTAATATCGAACAAAGTTCAAGACCCAAGGTTGCTCCAAGTATATCGGGTCACGAGCCTAAAGGCTGCCATTCACCATCCACTTGGAGATGGGACCGTGGAGTCAGCGAGCTATAGCTTTATAGCAGCTTGGCTCGGGCTAGCCCGTGTAGTGGATCACAGCCTTTAAGAGAATTCTATTCCTGTTCGGCAGGCATGCGGAGTCTTGTACTCTAATTGTAATTGAAGCCGAGAGTCTTAACATCGGCCGAGCGACCATTATTTCTCTTCGTAGTCGCTAAATTACGCTTAATTATGATACTTCGATAGCACGTTTCGCGCGCCATTCGACACGTCCCGTGAAAGCATTCGGGTGTCAGGATCCCAGATAAAAGGACACTCTTATGAATTGATTTTACAACCCCATAAATGTTTATGGTGTTCTCGTGAATATATCGTTGAGAAATCCTCTCAATTTAAAGTTAAAGTGTATATTATAAAATAGACATGCATCTTGGGTTTCTTAACGGAACCAATAACTCTGACTTGGCAATTTACCTAACAATCAGCTCGAAAAGTTCAAACTGGTCAAAGACCTTACAGTAGAGATGAAGAACCCTGACGCAGGCCCACTTCATACCCGGCCACGGTGCCAGACTAAAGTCGAGGCCATCCTCGAGCGGACACCTGCCAATGGCGAAGACTCGCTCGAGCTCGGTTCCACTTATTGTTGGAAAGCGGAACTTTCGATCGAGCATTGGATTTCGTCGAGGCTTTGCTCGTGCGCAAGCGTCGGTTACGTTTCCAGAGTCCACAAGGTTAACGAGAGCATCGAGTCCTCTCTTTAATTCAGCCCCAGGGAGAGTCGGATGCCTCTCGGATCTCTCGCGCTTCTCGAATGACGCGGCACTTTTGCGAAAAAAGTCTTTCTCCGGCACCGAGGGACACCGGGATCGCATCTCCTTGATCCTCTCGCGTGTCTCTCGCGTCTCCGAGGAAGGACTCGCCTGACCCACCGCCGATTCCTTCCTCCTCTTCGGTTGCGGGATCTTGACACGAATTCCCTGAGGCTCCGCGCCGGGCGACGCCACGCACGAAACTCGCACTTCCATCTTCGAGCCCCCCTGCGTCGGTCCCTTGGGACTCATCTTGCCAGCGAATTCACTGAGCCCATCTCTATCGGTGTAATTAATTCGTAGTAACGACGATGACGATGTGGACGTTGACGGAGATGACCTTGGAGACACCCCGAAGACACCTGGCCTAGACGTCCCTTCCGATCCTCTAGGCTTCTCGTCCCTGTTCCCGTCTCTTCTCCACGTTCAATCCCTTCTCATTCGTGCTCAATGCAATCGCCTTCGCAACATCCATATTGGCAGTCAGCATTGGGACGTCGGCGCCCGAATGACTTGGCGGTCCTCTCGCTAGGGCGCTCTTACGAGACACCCGAAGAGCGACGAAGGCGGAAGGATCATCAATTCATCGCTAAAGAAGCGCGCACGAAAGTCGCTCGCTTCGAAGTTAAAGGCGCGAGCGCGAGGTGCGCGTCGCAAGTGGCGTGCAGTTTATAAATTTACGTTCGCTCCTCTGCTGGTCGGTCGAATTAAAGCACCGTTTGTTTAAATTCACTCAGCGGGGCCTTTATCAATCGATCACACCTCGCAGGCTATCTGCATAGCGTGGCCATCTTCATTTATTTTTATTGGGAAATCATATGGGACTTAACGAGGAAGGGAGAAAGATTGTTTATATGTAAACGATAAAACGATTTCGAGCCTTTGAGTTTTCAAGCTTTCTTCAAAGGTCGGGAAACACGATTTCTATATTGATTTATTGTCACTGTCATCAGTAACGACACCACCGGCGGCACTGAAATCGAGATAACATTCTCAGAAAAGAAATTCCATAAGCTTAAAGACTCTGAATATTATAGAAAGAGGAAGAAGAGAAGAAACGATGCGGCCGAAAGAAGAGAGGAGAGGCACAAACGATTGGAAAGTACAGGAGGGACTATGTCGAGCCAGCCCTGCGTAGCTCTCTATGTTGGGATCTGTGCCAAGAGACGAGCTAATAGAATCGGAGTGCCGTACGCTGTAGTCGTCGAACGATACGGATAAACCCGATGATGAGATTGGAGATTAAGAGAAAAGGGACGGGCGTTTACTACTTTCTTAGTGCAATCGCTTTGACTGAAAAGGAACAATGAAAATCTTCGTTAATATCTCTGATGGAACCATATGGAGGAACCCTATGGAGGAATCCTATCATCCTATGGAACTCTACGGGAACCCTAGACAACGTCGATTCGGTATCAACTATCCTAATCACTCCAACGTGTGTGGTGATTTTCGATTGATCGATAATAGGATCGTCCACGTTACCCGTGAAGCGCACAGCATCTCCGCGACTTCACTAATGAATGCTAACACCACCACCCCCCCCCCCCCATCTTCTTGGCGAGCAATACATCAGGAAGCTTCGGCTAATGGCTATTAATTAGATAAGTGTTTGCTATATCAGGAGTATGTAATGGTCACCGTTTAAAATAGCCATGGATAAAACGCCATTTCAAGATACTCTATTTGCGTCCATCGTAGAGGTCGCTTCATTCCTAAATCTGTAGAAGCCACAAGTGTGAAATCGCTCAGCGATCGAAAACGAATTTCAGGAGGCGCAACTACGGACCGATTTGGCACATACGTTAAATTTAAATCTAACCCGAACAGACGTCTAGCGTTACGCACGAGGCGTTTCGCAGAGAGGGTGTAGATACAGTGTCGAGCAGTGCGGAAAGCCGATATACCGTTAGAGGGAGCGCGTTTCGCGCAGCAACACAAACAAACCCGATGACGCGATCGAGTGCTTCCTCGTGCTTCTTACGGTCTAAACAGACACGATAATACAAAATTGAGAATGACGTATCTGGCTACTCGTAACCTTGTAATCTTGCGATCCTACGGTTGAAGTACGCGATCCGCGGATTATCAATTGCGCGACACTTGCAATAAATGTATCTCATTTGTAAAAAGGGTCTGTGCCGTTGCAAAAAGAAATTTGGATTGGCAAAAATTCAACCGTAACGTTGAGCCTTGACGTCGCGTGGGAAGAGAGAAAAGTGTCTTTTGCTCCAGGCCAAAGAATATAAGTAATATGCGAAAATAGAAGTGTCTGTCGTCATGGGTGACGCTATCAGCCAACGAAACTTTACGTGCTGCGAATCGAAAAATAAAGGTGCCATATATCAGTGTGGATTCATTATTACAGATTGGTAGATATGCAGGCACACACGCCCCACCCCGGACAGCCTGCACCTTGTGGCGCACGCTATACCTACATGCGACACATGCAATCGACGATCTTATTCATAGACACACGTGGCTCGTTACTCTCACGGTCCTCACGAGGATTTTCGACATTGCCTTTGCATCGGACAACTTTGAGATTCGACTTTTTGACGCTCATTCGGTATCAACAAACTATCAGCTCTTCACTCACTGAACGGAAATTTCGGAATTCTGAAATTTTCGATCTTGATCATATCGAGGATAAACGAAACAATGGAACAATACAAATATTGGGATTTGAGACACTTTATGCTGTTTTAGCTATACGTTGATACGAATATGTAACGGTAGAGGATTGCGAGTTGATCGGCCAATCGTACACGGCCGAGAGAGCTCACGATGATTGCACCGCGTGTCAAGGTCGGAATTCGTCCGATTAGATCTCCATTTCCGAAATCAAACTCGAATTCGATTATGACGCCACGATAAGACACGCGACGAGGTACGCGCCGAAGAGTGCATCCGCAAAAGAAGCATACTTCAAACTGGCGCCACGAGGTTCCACGGCGACGTAGGTAGGTGGCTGCCTATACAGGGAGCACCGGGTGGCCAAGAAACATGGAGGAGGCGCAGGCGCGCAACTGGTGTCATCGAAAGCTCTTGGAAAAGCAGCCAGCTAGTCAGCTAGTCAGCTAGTCAGCTAGTCAAGCTAGTCAGTCAGTCAGTCAGTCAGTCACAGCCAGCGGTTAGTCATCCGACTGTGGCTGGGCAGGCAATCCTAGACTCTCCCTTCTCCGACTGGCGACCCCCCTCCGACGGACCAATAGGTCTGTTCTCGTGCAGGCATTGAAATAATCTTCATTTCATATATCTGCTATAGTTATTCTTTGTTTTTCTTGGCAACTCGCGCGCGCGCACCCCCCCCCATATATCGCACGCTTTCGCTCTGGACTTTGGCGAAAGAGCAAACGCGCAGGAAAATGTAAACTCACAATGAAAGAAGGACTGGCCCCTGTCAACCGAACGGCGGTGCCGACATTTGAATCGTCTCACGCGTTAGTTCCATTTAACGTACATACACATCGTAGTACGAGTACGGCGTCTGAGGTGGCAGACGACGACACTCGAGAAGTCCAAGTTTTCGTTCTATTGTATACAAATGTAGCGACGAGTCACGCACAAAAGTCAAAAGTCAAAGGTCAGTGTTTTAGTAAGATCCATTATAATAACTCCAGTTTACATAGTTAAAACAATATGACGCATGTTTTCTGCGGTTCGTTCATTCTCTTGGAAATCCTCTTTACTCGAGAGAAACAAGTGACTGTCGCATCGTGTCAACATTGAGATACAGACTCGAGGGAGAAACGATCAACGAAGGATACTTACGACCTGTTTATTCCGGGAATAAAATGAAGTAGACAACGTTATGTGACCGTCGCTTGGGCTGCCGCGTGCTTTTTTCGATTCTGTACGTTGGAGAAATCGCGCGATTGCGCAATTCAATTGTCTGGAACGAACGCTGGATAAGCACCTCTCGTTATGCAACGGTTGGTTATTGGCGATGAGGAGGCTAGAATAATGCAATTTCCCCGATGTCGGCATCGTAAGCACCGTTAATCTTGGCAGCCCTAACCTGACGCGACGAGGTCACCGAAGGAATCTCTGACAGAGACGGACGACAATGCCGTCTCTCGTAGGAAATTACTTCGAGTCGACCGATCCTTGCGATGATTCATCGCAAATAAAATGATCGTGATATCCGTACGGTTATTATCGCTTAGCTGGTTACCGCACGGTTAGACGTGCCGTTCGTCGTAGCACTGTCGACCATTCGCAGCCCTTACTTTCGAACGCTCGCGCACGCTCCCATAGAAACAGAAATAGATCCTTACGTGTCGCAAGATGCATTCTTCTTGCATGTCTCCTTGTACGTTATGGGGAATCGTCGTTTCTCGTTCTTCGTTATCTCCTCCGAGACTCCATATCCCCCCCCCCCTCTCGTCTTCCTCTGCAGGCCTTTGTCGGTCGTGAGAATCGTAATCAGGCGAAAATTGCAAAGGCAACGCGGCGGCGTCTAGTCTCGGAGTCCGAGATGCTGGAAGAGTGGGAGGACGGGATAGAGATAACTGCGGGGGAGAGGGAGTGGGAAGAGGTTGTCGGCAAGGCAGCGATTATGACTAATTGTAAGCCGGAGGCCGATACAGAAGGAAGCTAAACCCCTTAAAAATGAAGGTACGGCTGTTGGGCTACTCGCCTCTTAATTGCATAATTATTATTGCGCTCTCGCGAAGGAAAGCGCGGCGTTTTGTTTCTCGATTCCGAAAATTCCCTGACAGACAGTCGATCGTCCGAAGCCATCTTTCGTGAAGTTCGTCATTAGCCAAAGTACGAGCTCAGCGTTGGCCCGCAATATGGGCCTGTATTGGGCCATATTGGGCCCAATGGGCCTGTATTGCTATCTTTCTGGTGGCTTCGGATTGACGTCATCCAAGGAAAATTAGAATTCCACCGCGCCTCTGCTGGCGACGAGCGACGAGTCGAAAATGGGGGCTTCTTAAAGATCCGTTTCAACCGAGCATCGCAATGCACAACACAGCATATTTCTATACTATGTATAATCAGTGAGAGCGATGCGGTACGAATGTTTCAGGCAATGTTTTACTTCGTTTTTCTCGCACACGGCGCAGGTCGAGTCAGTACGGTTTCATTGGAAAATTTATCGACGCTCTCTCTTCTACTGCGCGACAATTATTTTCTTCGCAAAAGACTTCGAGTAGAACTCTTTCTTAAGGTTACGCGTCTTCCGCATTTGAGAATTCATGCGACTTGGCACAACGCAGTCGCTTCACTCGCGAGGTTACGCGCACAAACCTCATTACTAAGAGCCGGTCGACTGAAGCTTGACCATACCGATTCAACTCCAAGTTTCAACTGACGCTCCTTCTACAGTAATAGTAGAATGGGAGAAGTGGAAAAGGAGAACGACGGAGACAGTGAGAAAGCGCGAGAGACCTCGTAACCCCAAGTGGACAAATTTTATGTATGTGAAAAGTATATTTATACATATGTATACTATATGGAACATGTGCATACGGATCACATACAGTTTTATACATATACAAATCATATACATATAATCCATATCCCGAGTGATAATTTTGAAGCTACGTTGTCCCACGAGATTCTGGACGGAGTCTCTTTTGATCCTTCATTTCAATCCTAACATTCTACTTTAAATCTGTATGTCTTACAGTTTTGTATTTCGATCTATCTTAAACTTCCATGTAATTGCTATAACCTATTTTTATCTTCAATGTTTTATCGGATCGTTAAAAATAAATTTAAAAGCTCATTTATAAAATATTTTTTTTGTATACTTATATTAATACTACTAAGATTACTACTACCATTGAAAAATTAATTGCGAATTACGAAATGCTAAATGTGTTCTTTCCATTTCTCTGATGCAGGACCTATTTCGCAAAGTTCCTGCGAGGAAAAATCTATCACTTTTCAGGTCTGTAATGGAATATTTATAAAATGTAAATACATATCTCTTACATATAGTCCGTCCGCTAGTTGGCAGTGTTTCTTTGAAAGATCGAAAATAATAAAGTCTCTGGCAAGGCACACGTGTCACTGCATAAAATGTTTCTTACAAAGTATACACATGGATGGTTGTGCCCAAAATATAGTTTATTATCTCATTTTAGCGAATCTTTATGTTATTATATTTAATGTAAAACCGCGTGTCATTTGCTAAGGATTGCACTGCTTGAGATTTGTCAAGAAAATACATTAAATTCGTGCAATGATTATAGGTGCTCTGACATCTTGTTTACTTTAGGATGTCGAGGTTTAAGCTAGGACCATCATTTCGACATGGGATGAGACCTGGACACAAGCGACTCAGAAAGGAACCGCAATAGCCGAAAGACAACGCTCGATTAAGTTAGATAAGATAATAGTTTGGGCAACAAATTGCAAGAAATGTAAGTCAGAAAATAGAATAAATCGAATTTATATGCACTGATACTTTGTTATACTATTAACGTAGAGTCTAACGTTTCAAGAAATAAATTTTTTTCGAGGCCAGATATGATTTTAATCCAGATCATATATTGATCCATGTATGTCGAAATCAGTGTTCGGTCGCGGCTTTGCCTCGCGACCCATTGTCCGAAACAACTGTCTCCGTTTGCTTGCGGATCTGATAAGGCAGGGGGTGGGGTGGGGGGGGGGGAGGATATTCAACGACAAACTTACCGGCTACAGTAGCAGACCGGACACCTCGCATCCTCGTTAATTACGCTCGCACGCTTCCAATTGTGCCATTGTCCGGTGCCCATTGCGCGACGCTATCTGATTGTGAGCCAACGCGACACGATAAACCGGCGGACGCGCAATCTTCGATTCACGAGTCGCCTTATCTTTAGCTTGTATTCGCTTCGACAGCGTGCGACAGCCAAACCCGTGAGGTGGTCGATCACGCTATATAATTAGCAAACGAACCGCCGATGCGCTCACCTGCGCACAGCGCGCGCTCGCCGGGTCGCAACACTCGTTCAGTAGCCGAAGCCCAACCAACGAACAACTAATTAGTCCTTGGACAGAATTTCCCCATGAGCCCACGTGCTGCTGTTACGCGACGCTGGGCGACCGCGAGACTGAAGCGATATTAACCCGAGGTACTGCTGCTCGATATTATCGTAAGGTTTCCTGAAAGTGGCATTAAAATTCCAACGATAACGCGAACTCTGTTGCGTACCGAAAGAACATACATACATATATGGCTACATCGGAACTGACATTGTCGTAGAATACATTATAGGATACTTATGTAGAGATGCAACCAAATAACCGTTCAAGCTCCATATTCCATTAAAACCGATTGGCCTCCGCCCCCCATTTCCAAATTTCCTCGGAAATCTGAACTTTATCGGTGTCTCGTTCCCGTGTCCTCGAGCCAATATAATTCCTTAATTGCACGTTCTCGCTACATGTGAATGGGTCCATGGACTGGCAGTGGACGCAACGGTTAAGACACCTATGAAGGTGCTTGCCAGGAAAGTCCAATTGGATGTACCGGTCGAGGATGATAGAGATTTCATGCGGTTCGCAGTTGATGACTGAGCACTACTACCCACTGCACCACCGCGACAAGCAACGAGAGCACGCAGGAGCCAAAGTCTAGCAGAGTTTTAGACGTTATGACAGGACGAGAGATAATTTCCCGTGAACAGTTTAACGAATTACAAATATTCGAGCGCATTTATAAGTTTATTCCTTCTCCGGCCGACGACTGGCCAGCCGAGTGAGCGCGGAGCCAGCGTGGAGCAAGCCGAGGCGCCATGGAGCCACGAACAGGCCAATGCTCATCCATTCGCTCGGTGCTGCAGGCCTCATCGCCGCCAAACTTCGACGGGGGGAATCTTGCCTTCCCTTCGTCAAGGTTGCACAGCGATGACCTCCGACTTTCCACTTTTAGCCTAGCGCTTTCGTGGTAAGTGCGAACCTTCTAGACTCGCTACACTCATGCAGTCTCTTGGGTCTATAGGCGCTATTACGTCGCGTACGGGGGAATACACGAGAGACAACCAAATGTCACCAACTACCCTTTTGCTCTAGATTCCCACCTTCGTTCGTTTACTGGGGGGGGGGAGGGGGGGCAACTCCCCCACCCCAGGTGCCCGACGCTCGACCGGCGGCAAATACCGGCCACTAGCGCTAACGAGTACAATTGATATTTCCTCAAATTTTTTCAGGAAGCATCAGCAAATTCCTTGGAGCTTTCATGATGTCTCGCAGCGCCCAGTTTGATAATTCACGTGAATTAATAATGCGTAAGACTGCCGATACTTGCTCTCGTGAGAAGAATGACAACCTTACAAGAAGGAAGGAGACTCAATGGAACGCGACCGCGTACTAACCACAATCGTAGTAACCACATAATGGACACGAATCACTGGCAGTCTCGTGGTCGTCCTTCTCCAAATACTCTGGCAGTCTTTTCATTATACTTCTATGTACACACAGGGGCGATTTTTCTTTTCAGTCATCAAAGATGAACGACCCCTCTCTTTCTTTCTAATTGCGCGCAGTCCGTCCGGAATTACGAGTGAAAGATTCAGCTGCTGTTCACCAGATATTATTACTACACTAGACTATACTCTGCATTATACGTATACATAGTCTGCATAGACGAAATCAGATCCACTACTTAAAGATACTTGGTTATGATCTTATGATTGAGAGGCTGTATTATGGACATGATAAAGTATGAGGAGAGTGGCCGAGTTTAATGGCAGTTCCCCTTAAGCCTTTTTCCTCATTTTCATTTTTCATCATTTTCTGTCATCACCGTGCATCCGTATAATTCCACCCATTAGCCTCAATAGACGCTGTTGCTTACGATAGTCACGTTAATCTAGGAATTCTCTTATTTGCGTATAAACTCTGCTTGCTATGTGAAATGTTAAATGGCGCGTAGTCTACTGGTCTTCGTAGATAACTTGTCAATCCGAAAATACAAGTATCGACAATTTCATAAATTACGAGACTAGGTGGCAGCACTGTAATTATATAACATCATATCTGCTTGCTCGCCGAAAACCACACTCTGTGGTATCTTAATGAATATATTCAAGGGGGATTATTTTACCCTAAAATTCATTGCGAAATGACCTCAGAAAAGTTAAACCGATACCATACATAGATTCGATTATTATCTATTAAGTTTATCAGCAACGTTCGTCTTACCTCCAGGGGTGCGGGATAAATCCAGAGCAGGCACCTTCGCACTGCAGGCAGGGTTGGCCATTGTTTATGTCGGTTATCCTAACCCCCTGAAACAAAGTGTGTCTAATTAGATGCGATTAAGATTAAGAAACGAAACGGAAAAGATTTAAGTAGTTGGAACTAGTCGCTTTGACGTCTTGAGAGATTATGTGCGTTACATATACGGGTCAATATCACATGTTACTTCGTTTGTGCGGTGAAAAAATATATAAGAAATATTTTAATTCCTTTTCTTTGAAATTTATGAAAATCTATCAATAGATCCAACTACCACGGGAGACAATACTCTGAGACTCTCGGCGTGCAGGCCGTTCTTAGCCGGGAAATTGGCGCGAGCGCCGATGGGTTAGAGCCTGCAGCAGTGAGGCTGAACCATTCGAGATACGAAGCAAGGTCGCTCAGGACGGATGTGGTTGGGCTGCCCACGTGGAGGCGATCGCTGGTCTCACCAGTCGAGTCTCGAACATCGCCAAATATTGAGTGGAATGCGTAGTAGTCTGCAGGCTATGCCGTCTCCCCATCTTTCTCGGATGGCTATATTTAGTCAGCTTGAATAACGATGGGAAACCGATCGCGACTAATTATCATAGTTCGTAACGCGAGGCTTGGGTCAATGCACCTCATCCTCTCCTCCCCTCCTCCGTCGAACACGTTGCGACGTTTTCGTTTCGACGCCGACGTCAAGCACGACTGTATGGCCGTTTTTAAGGTCATATGTTCCACCGGAGAGAAAAATTCTACGTCTGACGTATTTTATACAGTATAGCGACTTCGTAGGCGTACCGTGACATTTGCCTGACGCGTTGAGTAACCGAGAGTTACGCAGCAAGATTGAATCTTTCCGAGTTCACGGAAGGAGGACAACGCGGCGGAGTTCGGAACGGAGGGAAGGATATGACTATATGACCACACGGCTATGCGATACATTGCAAGTGTATCTTCATCATCTTTATATA
>JARQTJ010000042.1:459856-472962 GCA_030142635.1 Trachelus troglodyta
AAGGCCGAGAACGATATCGAAAGGACACTCAGGTGGGCACTGCACTAGGGCACAGCACTACACTTCCGGAACACTCACAGGAAATCCATAGAATTTCCTGGATATCGCGAAAGAAACGCGAGAACTACACGAGCGAGAACTTTCTATACCGTAGCGGAACACGGCTAGAAAAACTATCAACGGATAGCACGGGAACGCGTGACACCTCGGTCGGTACCCCGAAACTGACTGCTTTGGACTGCTTTTAAAAAATAGCCAAATTCTCTACAGCCCTTCGCCCATCTCCAGCGGGGCGCGGGTATCTCACCCAGGCTTCTGTCGGTCCGTGGAGACGTCTTCATCGGGTACTCTTCTCTGCCGGGCAACTCGGTACATCGAGACTATTTCCCCACGGCAGATTCGAGCACCTCGATCTCAACTAAACCCTAACGAAATCTTCCGAGAGCATTGGCGTAACTATACAAATCAACCCGAGAGCGTAGCTTCTAAACAGGGTGACGACCCGAAGGGAACCAGAAATCAAAAACGTCATCTGTATCGGTTGCCGGAGTCGCCTTGTGACCGTGAATCGAAAAATCACACGTCAAAAGGCTCACTCATGTATGTATGTATCTACAGTGGACCGCAATAATGGTAGGTAACGGGTGGACGCAGTGCGGCGAGATAAGAGAAGAGATTGGGCGGTGCCAGCTCTCCTATCTCGGCCTGTGCGTGCAACGCAGAAAGCACTACGGGGTGCGAGCGAGACGCCAGAGCGTCGCTCGGTGCGTCCTTGTTGCACAGCACGAATGTAAGCGAGACGGCAACAAGGCCCCTCGTGCGCAATAGGGAGCTTGGTGGGGGACTGACTGCTCCTGTCCCGACGCACGCTCTTCCTCTCTCACTCTCTCTCTCTCTCTCTCTCTCTCTCTCACACACACAGCTAACGCTCTACGACGAGGAGAGCTAGTACCCCAATAAGAAACGAGAAGGAGCTACGGGACGTTCGGTAGTGGGAATGAGATAGACTTTTCGATTATCCATCCTCGTCATATAGCGTTAGTAAGACAAAGACAGATAGCTGCGACGTGTGTCTAGGAATAGCGTCCAGCTTGTCGAGGTCCAGTGTACATTCGACTGTATCACGTATTTTTTATTGCGAGTGTAGATAGATGTAGATAGAAGTGAATTCGTACGACCCTTCGTCGTACGACCCAATTCCGAAGTTTACTGATAGTAACTAGCACTGTAAAAGTAATTGCATTTCTCTCAGGTACGTATGGATGAGTAACGACGTATCATCGGTCGCAGTACTGGCAGTCAATTTCGGAACGTACCTCCGAAGATGGTACACTACATCATCAATTGCCACCAACTATTTATTTGAACCATTTTAGAAGATTAATAATGCCTCAAATCTCACCTAACTCAAAACAATAACGTAATCCAACATAACCCAATTGAACTTGTCAAACGCACGTGCGTCAGGAGTAACATTCAGTGTTTATAATATTGACTTATAAATCATTTTACTTTCAAGAGATTGTCATTTTACGATAGCAAATTTTTGGGTGTCGTTCATTTATATTGTAAATGTATTTTTCGTGTCCTTAATACGGGCATATAATACTACTGCATGGTGTGATCTTGAAGGTTAAGATATTCGCCTACCATTTGAAATGTTTGTATAATGATGAAATAACATTTTCGTTTCTTCTAATTGTCAAGAAAAAGGTTCATTTTTATGTTTTAAACTCATAAATGTTGTGTATCCGAACTTTAACGACATTGGTGCACCTCCCGCCGGATAAAGTTGCAAAAAACATTTTACCTATTTTCAAACGTTTCACATTTTTGCTAGAAATTTCTTTAAGACGTAGTTTTTATTATTTATCCTTTATATCCTTTTCAGCGATGGCTTCAAATCAGTCAGATAATGCAAACCGTCCAGCCAATAAAAACATTCAAGTGAAAATGGAACCTGGTACATCGATATCGACCATATTAAAAAATATAAAAACAGAGCCAGGCCTTTCATCGTCCACTACAAGACTAACTTCTTTTCGAATACCTCGAGACCTAACGCTTGGTGGAAGCATTAAAACTGAGAAAGCTAAAAAAATATATACACCTAATTTAAATGCTCAGAGGAACAAGAAGAAGGAGTAAGAATATATTACTTTCTGCTTATACTAATATTCATAGCTTGAAAAAAATATTGTAATCATCTGTTCTTTAGAGACGGAGGTTCTAGCTCACACCAATCCAAAATATCTAAAGATCGAGACAGAGGTAGAGGTCATAGTAGTGGTCGTGAGGATGGAGGTAGGGGACGTAGAAAAATGTCAATGAGTAGTTTCATACAGGTATATTGTCAATTTATCTCAAAGTGCTCTGTATTCTGTTTATTTGGTAACCTTGAATAGCGCGAATCGTTCTTTCAATTTTTAGTCTGTCGGAGTATTTTCTGAGGGTATAACAGATGCTACACGCGCAAATAGACGATACAGTGGTATAACTGACAATAGAAGTGATGGAAACAGTGGTCCATCCCTTGAAAAGCCAAAATTAAATTTAGACCGTAATATTAATAAAGCTGCCGAGGAAGAAAAGTTAAAGTTACTATTGAGAGATGATTTTATTGATAATGGAATGGACACGGATCTGGATAATGCACCAGTTATGTTACCAATGATTGAAGATGGTACATTGAAAAAGATAAATAGTAGCTATTGGCATTCTATAGAAAACAGTTGTCTACTAATTATTTTAATCTTACAATTAAGGATATGACTTGAAGTATAACTATTACAGGAACGTTGTATAAAGAAGATTTGAAGGAAGAGACCGCCGAGACGGAATCAAAGGATTCGAAACCGATTATTTTGGAGAATGGCGAAGGTATGTAATCAAATGAATAAGAAAACCCATGACCTTTTTGCAACAATTTTGACAACTTGCTATTGGATTTTACCTAAAAAAAATATTGACTTTTAGTAAGGTCACCAGATTATTCGGCAAACGTAAAGGCATCAAGATTGCGTGTATGTCCGAGAGGCAAGTTGATAGACACTACGATTCCCCAAATTTTTGATAGCAAAGTAAACAGCTACATACTGATACAGGTAAGAAGATATGCCATATTTGCCATTTTTTTAACGTACCCGGCTGATAATGTATGTTCAACAGCTTCCAGATTGTTTGCCGGGATTGAGAGTTGGTGAAGAATCAAATGAATTCAGATTAAAATCTGCAGAATCAAGCGTAGAAGGGACAGATGTTGGAAGAAATTCAAGAAATTCAAATAATGAATATTGTACATTAAATACTCTGAAGGAGGGACTATTGGGAAAGTTACAAATTTTTAAGTCTGGCAAAGCACGGCTTGTCTTAGGCGACAACGATTTAATCGTTGACGTTGGCTCAAAACTTAGTTTTCGTCAGGTAAACGTTTTCGTTAAACATCACACGACGATGCTTTCAAAGCGACTGTGTCAAATTCCACAGGAGACTAATTAATGCTCGACCCTTTTTCAGGATCTTGTGGCTACGAAAGTCGATAGTGAAAAAAAAACAGGCCATTTGATCAATTTGGGAGGAATCGGTGGCACTCTCATATGCTCACCAGATTGGGAATCAATGTTGGCCAATATATAGTGTTTCTGAATAAATTGTTTTGATTGTACAATCATACAATGTGCATCTTTAAACAGAATTATGCGAGGGAGGGAATGATTTATGATTATGATGCTTCCTTCAAATTAGTGTATTTTCAGTGTCTGAAGTAATAATAAATTGTGAAACACGCATCACGGCGAATACAAACTAAATACGTTAAAGATAAAACTTTAGTGTTGGGAATCGTATGGCTATTGTGTTTGAAGCAACGGTACAAAGCATTAAGGAAAGATCGTGACTTGTAAACTCTAAAAGTTACAGGCGGCACTCGTTCCTTCGCATAATGCCGCGTGTTGAATTGCTCTCAGGTCACACGGTTACACGCATCAGGTAGACTCGTGAACATTTTGCTTGAAAAATTAAACAAGAAAGAATTATTAAAGAGCGACAACTAGTTGTAGATGTAAATGCTAATAATGGACACGGGTTTCTGTCCTTCGTCGGATTATACTTTCCGTGCAGTAACAACGGTACCGTTGCTGATCATTGCGATACATATTCATCTTTCAATGTTTTCGACGGCCATACGGCTCTATCGACGATGGCCATAGTCCTTTACTCGATTAACGTAATTCACACATTGATATATCCATTCACATCCTGTCACGCAAATAAGTACGTGAATGCTAAAATATTCCTATTCGAGCCCGCTTTCCTCTCGCCATTTGCATTACGCTACGCCGCAGCAGAGCGTTTTGCGACATCGAACGACCTATATATAATGGGGGCTGTCGTTCTGGGTCCTCGGTCCCTTCTTATTTGTTCTCTTACGACGAGCATATAGTAGTTCGTTTAAAACGCTTTAGTCGCTTCGCTCTATGCTAATACCCTTCTTCATTGATTTCAATGCCTTCTCTCGAAGCTTCCTCTCGAGTTCTTCCGTGTTTCCTTCGCTAGCATCCGATTCTTCTGAATCGGCAATCTTCTTCTTCTTGTGTTTTCTGTGCTTCTTATGCTTTTTGTGTTTCTTGTGCTTCTTATCCTTCTTTCTTTTCTTTTCCTCGGCTTCGCTGTCCTAATGATACAAATCAAACAGACATTTTAAGAAAAATACAAGCGCGTAGTTTTGTATTAAGGACATTTGTGCAACTTACCTCTGATTCACTCGTGCTTGTTTTTGCCTTCTTTTTTCGCTTCTTTTTCACCTTTTCTTCCTCGCTGCTCTCATCCACCTTTCTCTTTTTCTTCGATCCTTTTTCCACGATGTCATCGTCCTCCGAACTTGAATCCCTTTTACTCTTTTTTGACTTGACCCTTTCTTCCTCCTCGTCACTAGTCGAATCTTTTCTAGATTTTCTCATTCTTGACCTGTCCTCCTCGGATGAGCTGTCCTTTCGCTTTCTCGATTTTTTTGGTTCATCGTCCGAGCTTGAATCTTTCTTGCTCTTTCTAGATTTTGATTTCTCCTCCTCTCCTTTCGCCGACTTCTTTGACTTATGCTCGTCTTCTCCTGAAAACGAATCCCTCTTAGATTTCTTCGATCTTTTGAAGTCTTCCACGGTGTCCTTCTTTGTACGTTTTCTTAATAAATCTGCCTCACTGCTCTCTCTCTTTTTATTACCTCCTTTGCTCTCTTTGTTGCAATCGTCTACGGGATCTGGTGCGTGGACAATGACAAAAAAAAAGCACCAGTGTGAGAAAGGCGTTCGAAACATATTAAACGCAATTGGGGGGGGGGGGGGGGAGTTGTGCCAGGGGCAGCGGTGGTGAGAATACAGTGGAGATTACCTACCGGTAGCGTGACTGGATTCTCTGATTTTTTTGTTTTTCTCCGTATGCTGTTGTCTGCAATCATTATCCGAATCTGAACTAGATACGACTTTGCTTTTCTCTGATTTTTCCTCCTCGCTAGATCCCTTGCGTGACCTTCGCAATTTTTCATTTTTCTTTTGCTGTTTTTTCTTAGCTGCTGGAATCATAGAATTACGTCATAAATATGAGGATTAGACACTTGACTGGTACACACGGAATAGCGCGCGCTTGCCGCTTTAGACCAGGGCATGCTTGATCACGTACGTACCAACCAGTCAAGTGATTAAGTTATCGGGATCTCTAATGAGAGACGCGATTTATACTCGAGCGCCATACATTTACCTTCGCTGCTGTCCTCAGAGTCGGATGAGGCTTCTCGTTTTTCGCGTTTAGTCCTTTTACTACCGGAATCTTCGAGTGTTTTTCTTTTGAATGCTGGTACAGAATCCGGTAATTTTTGACTCAATTTTCTTTCTTCAACGGGTAAGATTTTATTCGGCTGACGGGATCTCTCGTCCTTTTTAGACTGGTAGGCATCTCCCGAAGTGTGTGTCGGTTCCGTCGACTTTGGGGATTCCTCCTTGCTGTCTCTAAGTGGACAAGAGCAACGGCTAGTTAATGGTAGTTTGAAACTAACGTTAATTTATCTTCCAACGAACGTACTTAAAGAACTGTTGCTTCGGTTTCAAAACCATCGTCACGGTTGTGGTCGTTGATATTGTTGATAACGGCGTTGCTGTAACGATGTCCTCTGTCTTTTTGAAAGGCGACGGAGTGCGGGACAAACTCTTGGAGAACTACAAAGTATTGTCAGCAAACAGAAAGAAAAATAATCGTAAACATTACGTGAAAATTATTGAGAATAGGAAGTTATTGCGTGACTCATAACGAAGAGAATATGTTACCCTGTGTCTAGTAGGAGGAGGTGCGGAAGCTGCAAGTTTTTTCGGAGAAACATTCGAATCAGATTTCTTTGATGCACTCGAAGTAGCTTCCAGCTTCTTGGTAGGTTCCTTTTCCGTACGTTTTCCAGAGTCTTCCTTAACTAATCTCTCCTTCTCCTTTCTCTTCTCCTCGGTATGAGGAAGGAGAGGCGGAGGGGGAGGGGGAGGAAGCGGAGGAGGAGGAGGAGGTGCTCGTTCTCGTTTCTCCAGATTCTGTGACATCTTTGGCTCGGCTGATTTTCTACAAGCAAATTTTGAATGTGCTGGCCAAAAGTTCAAAATCAAGATGTCTAATGCTCGTCGTTTAGAACCAAGAGAAATCAAGCTGGTACGCGGCCGCAAAAGTTGAATTTTCGATCGCTTCTCACTCACCTGGATGGTTGCTCCTCATCGGTAGAGGAGCTACTTTCGCTACTTTCCGAGCTAGTTGACTTAGACCTTCCGTTGCGCAATTCTTTTCGCGATTCCGTTTCCCTAGATTTTTTATTTTTTTCTTCAGCGGCAGCTTTCTTCTCCGTAGTTCGTTCGCTGATGATATCCTTGGCTCTATCGGGAGATCGTTTGCCATCTCGGTTTGAGCGTTCAATCGATGATTTTCGCTCCTTTGACTTGGATCTACGTTCCTTATCTCTTTTACGGTCTCTGGAACGCGCTTGTCTGGCAGACCTATCGCGAGATGATGATCTGTCGTACCTGTTTAAACGCTCTCGGAATTCCGGTGAATGTTTGCTATCGCGACGTTCGATCGACTTGCGTCGTTCGCGTCTCTCCGATGATCGACGCCTCCGTTCAGGGGACCGTCGTCTACGTCTGTCACCCGGGCTCGGTGATCTACGTCTGTACCGTTGCGCTGAGCTCCTGCGAGGCGGACTTCTAAGCAAAGTGTACATTTCAATTATTATTTGAGAATCGTCTAATACGCATTATAATCTGTGCATCCTTCGATCCACATACCTGCGTCTGCTGGGTGCCCTTCGTACCGACGGCGGTCTCATTCCGCGACCACCGCTATATCTATCTAATCTATCGCGTTCACGGTCACGATCACGATCACGATCACGATCACGATCACGTTCGCGTCTTCTTTCCCGTTCTTTTTCCAAAGATGACCTTCTATGAAACAAAAATCATGGAGCCGAGTTAGAGGATGATTCGCGACGAATCGTTGGCTGCACGAGTAAATGCGATTTTCCGTTTCCTACCGTCTGTTGGTCCTGTCACGCGATCTATCTCTCTCTCTCGATCTGTCTCGATCTTTCCTTGGGGAAATGCTTCGTCTCTTAGTGGTCGGCTTTCGCTCACGGCTAGAATCACTGTCGCTGCCGCTGTCATCTTTGTTCGTCTTTCGGTAGGATCTCTTCGCCTGGACGCCATCTTTTTTCTTTTTTATTTCAAAATCATTTTTGTCCTTTGCTCCTCCCTTATCTCTCTCTGAGTCTGAACTACTGCTCGAGCTAGTGTCATCTCGTTTTCGATTTCCATCAGTGCTACTGCTCTTTCGTCGTTTTCCAGGTGACTTTGATGTAGACTTCGATGATCTCGAGTCACTCGAATCTGATCTCGTTTTTCGCGATTTCTCTCTATCTCCACTCGATCTTGATCTTTTGGAACGAGAAGGTGATTTCGATTGTGATCTTCTTCCTCTGGGAGACTTAGACTTACTTCTTCTGGATCTATCTTGGGATTTGGATGTTGACAGTCTTTTAATTTTGGACTTGGATCTCGATCGTCTCGTTCTCGACTTAGATATACTGGGCAGTGGCGATCGAGACCTCCGCTGTTGTCTTGAAATGGGAGATTTCGAGCGAGACTTTTTAGAACGATTTACAGGAGATTTCGAGCGTGATTTTTGCAATAACTTTTCCGGTATCTCCGTCGACGGTGAACGATTGTTTTTCTTTTTTCCATCCGCAATGCTCATCAATTTGGCCTGAAGCCGTGATATAGCAACTGCGGCCTCACTACAATTTCAAATGCAACATAAAATATTATCGTTAACTGCAGAACGAGTTTCGTAAATACAGATACACTCACGGCTTAGTTTTCATGGGCATCAAGGGAATTGCATTTTCAGCCTGTGGTGAATCTTCACGTTCGACTTTCGTTTCGGATGCCTCCTTTCCGTTATCCTTAACGACAGCCTTGCTACACGGCGGCGAACATGAATCGGATCTTCGTAATTTACGAGTAGAACGATCACGATCTCTGTGACGATCCCTCGACCTGCTTCTCTTAATTCTGTCAAGTGCAATACAAATTTTTACATTAAAAAACTTGACGTTCATGCATCATTGATTAATTCGATATTAACGATAATAAATAATTGGAACGCACCTGTCTCGATCACGATCACGATCACGATCACGATCACGCTCACGCTCACGCTCACGGTCCCGACTTCGGTCTCTCCTACTGCTATTTGTCCGCTCCTTCGATGAAGCGCGTTCTTTGTCCTCCTTCTTCACTTTGGTCTCCGTTTCATCCTTATCTTTCTCACGCTCCTTCTCCTTTTCCTTTTCGGCCAATGAAGCCTGCAGCTTCTCCTGCTCCTCCTAATTTATTATTTGACTTAGTTACACAAACGTGCTATGTCTCATGTTTCATGTTATTTGGTCGTCCATATGTTATAGATGCCTGACGAGTACAATTAATGGATACTATTCGATAGTTTTCGTTTTGCCATAAGGCAACACGGTGATTAATGGATAATTACCAAACGTTTTTTAATCTGGTCCTTCTTTTGTTGCAAAAAAGCTTCCGGAATACCCGTAACGCTTTCTTGTGCGGACACCAATAGATCCCAAAGTTCGCCCATGAACGACCGAGCGTTTCTGCCATTTAGAAAACCCGTCAGGTTGATTTGCATCTTTCGTGGATCAGGAAACTGTAAGAGAAAAAAAAAAAGAAAAAATATCGCGCGATCAATTTGAATTCTTTCGCGTACGTCTGAAGCAAAAGTCTATTATAAACAGTTGGAACTAGCAATTCCTGCTACATGCAAAAAATTGAATTCTCTGGTCGTGGATAACGCGGAAATACGTCTACGCACCGATATACGCGTGTCTCTTTGAATCTGTATGTATTTTTTTTTTTAAGACAAACTGCTTTTCCCCCTCGAAAAAGCAGATCGATTTAATTGTGATACTCTAACTGTGCATCTTACCACCCGGTTCTTTGATATGCTAAGAAAATTGTCATATACATTGATGGTACCATCAGCAGGTATAGCGAGATGTCACGCAAGAAGCAGCCAAAACACCTAAGGAGAAAACAAAGAATTTGTAAGACGACTTGTACATGAGTCACTAAAATGGTCCTAGAGAACTTTGCAAAATGGTGGTTGATCCTAGAATGACAAATATTTTAAGTATAAATTAGGAAACGCGAGATTGTACTCTGAAAAATAAGGGATTAACGTGAAAGGGAAGAAACGCCAAGCCACCAACCTGTTGTAGCGACATTGTCGCTTTGAATGCGTGTAAAATAACGTCCGTTGCCGCCGATCGCGGGCTGATATATGGAAGGGTTGCACAGGTGGCGGCGTATCTCCTGGTACTGGGAATGGCTCATTCGGTTCCTCAATGTCAATAGGCAGACAGTTGAAGATGCGGAACCGGGTTGTTGCTGCTGCAGCGTAGAACTCAGAGCGTACAGAGCAAGAGGCAATCGAACTGTGATGTGATGACATAGCAGTCGCGAGGCATACGATACTGCATAAAACAGTTACGGCAACCCTCGTTGCTGTTGTTCCTTTGTGATTTCGGGGTAGCAGTACGACGGAGTACCGTTCGCCAAGTCAACTCTGCATTGCGGTGCCGAGTCCTCGATTTCTAGGAAGAAGCTTCATCCAAGGCAGCTCCTTCGTGTGTGGCTGGTCCTTTGAGTGTTGTGTGAGGGTGGAGGGAGGGAGAGAGAGAGCGCATCGGTATAGCGCAGACGAAGGCGGAGATGAACCTCATCCAAGGTCTAGGGTGCTTGGGTAAAAGTACCCTGCTGTCGTTGCCGATGGTACTGTATATACGAAGACAGCAACCGACGTGGGGCGAAATGTAGCGGCGATTGTGGTAAGAGCAACCTGCTTCCCAGGCGTCGATGAAGGTACGGAAGTTGACTGAAGTTCTAAGATGGCAGCACTCGGCGCCGAGATAGTCGTTGACTGACTAGGGTTGGCGGCTGATAGAAAGTAGACGGCCAATCGGATGTCGAGAGAGAGAGAAGCACATCCGAATGCCATTTGGACAAAAGGGTTGAGCCCCACCAACGGTCTCTACTTATACTAACGGAGAATTCAAAGATATGTGATAAGAAATAGCTTATGTAGAAAGTAAATATTAGCAGTCGATCAGCTATGCAGCTCTTTTGTAGAGATTGGATATTTGATGGAAGAGGGGTGTGCATGGAATATCTAGGTATGCATGTAATAAAATATATGGCATTTGCATTATCCAATAATGGGGATAGATCGTATGCAATTTTGCTCAAAAAGATTTGCAACTCTTATAATATTTAGTGCTAAAATAACATGTACATATTGTAATTTCCTATGATGAGGGGAAAAAGCCACATGACACCTTTTGAACTCAATATTTGTATCATACTTGACTTAATTCTAGTGACACCGAATATATCCAACAAGCGTTTGATAAATAAATAATTTCTTACCTTCTCTTCCAGTTGATTGTACACGAATTCAACTACAACATCATCCTCCATGCCCAAAATTTGAGTTATCTTTGTGGTGATCCATGGCTTGATGACGTCTAGTTTTACTTTGCTCATGTCCACCTATTATAAAAGCAAAAATATGCATACAAAAGAGACTCTGCTATTCTGCGTTTAATTAAAATTTCTGTATCATACCTTCTGAGTTAACGAATCCCCAAACTTCATCTGTTTAAGAAGCTTTTTTTCTTTGTCACTGAAACGCGTGTCTTGAGAAGCGGTGGTACCCTGTAACGTATTAGATGTGTAATATCGTGTAATTTATCTCCTAGTTCAGTCACGTTTATTGATATTGAAAAATATATATGAATATCGGGGATCAAGCAACGGGGATCATTATGCTATTATACACTATTATAACACTCACCGTATACATCATAATGCCAGCAAAGTATGAAACTTAACGAGTGATGATAGTGCGAGCAATGCTACGCCCGAAACAAGTTATTCGTTGTACACACTCAGCGTCAAAGAGGGAAACGGGGGAAAAAGCAAGAAAACAAGAAAACAAGAAAAAAGGAGACGAAGAAGGCGCGGGGGAACGTGAGATAGAAAATTAGGGACCGGGGTTAGGGGGCAGGGGGGGGGGGGTGCAAGCGTTGGATACTGCTACGACGTGAATTTCTTCACGGCCACAAAATTTCCCATTAAACTTCTAATTCCTTCGTAAACTTCACTTTACCGTTTCGATTTCACAGATAACGTACGTAATGCGTACTACCGTTCGCGTCAATTCGTACACAATTGAATGGTATAAAACACACGCGATGGATCAATCTAAAAGAGGTGGCAAGTCTCTTCTGGTGAAAAGCGAGCATACCTTACCGCCATCTGCAAAGCTTCCTGTTACAACCCGGTGGGCTGGTTCTCACCAGAATTCGTCCCAAAACTCTGATTCGTTCGTTTGTGGCTTAGTTTCCACCGTACAGAATTTCAATAGAGTTAACCAATCACATATAAGAGTTGAATGGAATTGACCAATGAGGCAGCTTAACTCAATTCAAACCCTGCACGGTGGAAACTAAACCTGTATTGCTGCCTAGCGAATAGAAGAAAAATTCGAACCTGAAAGTTATCGACCGATGTAGATGCGTCAAAAGTAATTGATTGTTTGTTACGAGCCACTCGATTGGTTGCCGGCCAGCTCCTTGCTTTTATACCCGTTACAGAGATGAATAGGGAGATGCACAACGCTACGGTTTTAGGCGATACCAAAATCATGGGGCTAAATCGTAGCGGCGAGTCTGGAAGTAAAATTTTGTGATCATCGCCTCCGTCGACAATGCGAATGAGGAGTACGGGCCCCGCAATTTGTTCACGTTGCTGAGACCCACAGACCACTTATTGGAGACACGGCACTCCCGTGCTTTAGACTGTTAGCACGAGCAGCAACGCCATCTGATCGGGAGGTTATATCACTAATCCTACGTTTCACTATAGCCCATTGGAGTGTCAACCCCCTGCTGAGACCTACGGCGCGGAACAGCTAGCGCTATGGTGCGAGCGAGAAGCCGAGGCGTCCTACGGTGCGTGCTTTTCGCACAGCATGAGTGGGAGCGAGACGGCAATACCATCCCTGAGTCCCACAAAGAGCTTGGTGGGGCATTGACGCTAGCTAGCATGGGCAACAGTATAGGAGAAGTAGATGCCCCACCAAGCTCCCGGTGCGCCTAAGGGACCAATTGCCGTCTCGCTCCCACTCATGCTGCGCGCAAAAGACGCACCGAACGACGCTGCGGCGTCTCGCTCGCACCGTAGCGCTTTCTGCGTGGCACGCACAGGCCGAGATAGGAGAGCAGGCGCCGCCCAATCCTCCTCTCTTACCTCACCGCACGGCGGCCGCTGTTCTCACAATTTTTGGGGTTCAGTGTACATCGTGCAATTACGAGTGTATTTAAATTTATTACTTTTAATTTTAAGAAATAAATTACAATTATGTTTATTTCCATGGATCAATGGCTGTGTGATTCATAGGATTTTATTCAAAGTTTTTATGGTAACTGAGAGTGTTTTGTACGTAATGGAAGATTT
>JARQTJ010000043.1:0-62845 GCA_030142635.1 Trachelus troglodyta
GTGGTTCATTACTCGGGAGATCACCACGCACAATGCCATGTAAACCGTGTCCGTTAATTTTGAAACACCCTGTATATTTCATTATATTTTGGAAATATATGTATAATGAAATATATATATAATGATGATAAAATAAGCATTTGTCGGACTTACAGGGGACTACAGAGGAAAATTATTCCCTTAATATCTTCAATGTATCTCATTTGTCCTTTGAATAAGATACTTCTTGTTCCCTGACTTCCTCTCCTATCTAAACCGGAACTCGTGCTGGGACTATTAGTCGTCGTTACAGAGGATTCGGGAACAACAGATTTATTTTCAGACGATCTGATTAATTCCAGTTCGAACATCACGGAATGTAGATTCATCACCTAGAAAGATAAAGCGTTTCTTTTTTCTCTCTGTACTTAACCAATAAATTAGAAAAACTTAATAAGATTTTTGGACAATATTTGTTCAGAAAAGAAATAAATAAATGAAAGAATGACTTTTGGTTTCATTTACGTTTCTCCAAGTGAATGAAATTCCCTTAGGTCGTCGTAACTTGAAGAGTTCACTGACGTGCTTGTTCAGCACAGACGTGCTGCCACCCCATGCCTGCATGAGTTTCTCACCAGCGCCCAGAATGCACATGTTACGATTAAGAATAACCCCAAAGGGAAATAATCGCAATAACAGCGTACAGGGTACGGGGGATAATTGTGCTCCCATGGGAGCCTTCAGTTTAGTATTTTTTGATATCTGGTAAAAAAGATTCATTAAAAAATTTTAATTGGACATTTTTTATTTTCAGTGACATTGTTACTTACGTAATCCCGATTGTCAAAATCAATGCGAAATTTAACCATGACATTTTGAGAACCCGGTATATTATTCGAGGTTTCCAGTACCCTGATATCCAATGTTGTTTTATAAAGATCCTTGGCAATTTGAAAAAGCTGACCTGTCGCATTAATGCATTTTTGGATATAAATCGAAATCATGATTTTTTTTTCGAATTTCCGTCCATTAATCCTAGTTCTTATCGATCAAATGTCTCACCCATGAAATAGTGAGTAAATCCCTGCCTGGTACTTCTGTATACCAGACAAACACCGTGTGGATCGACATGAGTGATATACATGGAGGGACTCTTCATTTTTGGATATGTGAATCTCATTTGCATATGAATGTTGTCGACATTTTGTAGAAAGTCGCAGAAATATCGTCCAGTCGCTTTGATAGTGCAGTCGTATCTAAGTGAAATAAATGTTAGTAAAAAGTTGGGAATAAATCATTCTTTTTTATTACGTCACTTTTTTTTAACGACCAATCCATGAAATATTCCACGTAATCAGGACTATAAATTTCAGGGTAGGCATACCGTTGAGACCGCCCGCACAGAAAGAACATATATATGTGAAACTTATATGTCAAGATATAATTCTCACATATTGACATATATATATATCTTGAGTTTATCAACGATCTTTACATACGTATAAGCTCATATCCAGTTACGGTGTAAAATTCGCGGAAAAGATATTTCACACGATGCCCCTAAGCACAGATTTTTTGCATTTTTTTATTATCGTGACAATTTTCGCAACTTTCGAAAAACTTTTAGACAACTTAAAAAGTTAAGGTTGGATTCTTTTTGATTTAATTTTTGCATCTAATTATTTATTGGCAAATTTTTTACTCTTCGTTCGAGTGTTTTAATTATACGTTCTTGTGTCAATCATGAATCTGTCATAAAACAGAGAATCGATAAAAGTAATTATGGCGCTTATACGTTGACGATGTTTTATATTACAAAAAAATTTTGAAATAATTAAAAAAGTTCCCACGTTCATTTTATAGAACGAGTTTTATTAATCCGATCTATACGTTAATACATAATTACTCAAGTGAACATTCTAACCGAAGAGTAATCCTACCCTTGGGTAATAAAGGATCAAGCGTCCAGCAATTGGTTGTCCTTTCCAGCAATTACAGAACAATTAATTTTATAATTAACCCTTGGAAGTTCACTGCAGGGTTGCACCTTAATAGCTATTGGTACCTAACTCCTTCTCAATTGACTATAGAAAGTTATTATCATTGAGGAAGTAATGAAACAATTGAAAACCAGCTCGATAATATCTCTCGGATAGTAAATTACTTAATACATTAAAATTACCCCAAATTGCTGAAGAATCGAACGAAACACCTGCCAAAGAATTGCATCACCTTATCTTCAGTGTCGCAAGTATAAACGGCAAGAGCTTTAGCCAAATCCCTTATCAGATTATCAGGATAAATTTGTCGCGTATTGAAAACTGTATGTTTCACGCCAGCTGCTTCCAATATATATAGCCATACCTCTTCTCCATATTCCAACTAAAAAAAAACCACAAATATACAATTTTTCCAATTTTTATTTATTATGGTTATAGCACGAACACCTGTTCGCTTGCTAATGATAATTTGACTGTTTATCAGAGAAAATTTTATGCAAACGTGCGAAACCCTTAATGGTTTTAAAGTCGAATTAAAAGGATTTCGGTTACCATTACGGGATTAGGAATAAAAGGTCATGGGATAAAACTCCGTTAACGAAGAAGCTTTGAGAGGGAATGACATCGCTTTTTCCCCAAATTCTGTATTATTGATAACAAGTGGGAGATTCTTTTCTCGTGTAATCCAATAAAATGGTGATCCACTTTGGTGAATCAGCTCTTCGACGATAATGGGGGTTGTAAAGTATATTATACCGTTGGATTAATTTCCAGTTGAGATAGAATTTTATTTCCATGAAACTGATTATAATTTGAAAAGGAAATAAAATGACGTCGCTGTCATTGTCAGTGTGTGATATAAAAAACACAGACAAAGGTAATCAAGCAACCATTCAGTTGTCATCGAGTTATCAATTATACTTTTTTTAAAATTATCGATTTACGAAACACCCATGCTTGTACCAATGATTTCCTTTATTTTCTGCACAGAAAGTCAGGCAATAACGTAAGATCGAACGAGCAAGAGAAAATAAAGGGTTCTTGTGTACAAGAAATTTCTTATCAGGTATACTTTCGCAGGCACAAAAATATTTTGTTATCGCAAAGAAAATTTTCTGATTTTTTCAAATTGTTATTTCTTTACGATATAACAAATTTTCAAGCAAATAATTTTTCTTATACATAGGCACTATGGATTCTAAGTTTATCCAGAGCCTAGTCTCTCTCTGTGTGTTTAAAGCAACGTATCGGTATTGTCAATAAGATTTGAATCTAATTCAAACAGTAATCCAGTCAAAGCTTTATATTATTGCTTAGAGACTATATCACGAATATCAAAAGCGTACGTGACCTTTAATCTCCCGTTAAGATAACTTTCCACTTATTAAGATGATCCTCATGAAACGTATCTTGATAAAGAAACGCATGGTCTCTATATAAAGTGAACCAATATTCCTTAAGTCCTTCTCGAACAATAAATGCCGAGTAATCACGAAAAGGCTAAAGCTGCTAATAATTAATAGTTTAATAAAGTAATTCCCACGGGGGACTATGTACTGGGAACACGCGAAATTGGCAGCAGTCGGTCGTTAAAATGAAATTTATCGAGCTAACCTCCACGCGAATCGTGTCCTATCGTTCATCTATTGCGAATTAAGTATCATTATGAAAATTATATTCATCGTAAATACGTTCATTTCCCCTTTTAATTGTTGGACGACAAACGTCATAATTTAGGATTATTTTGTTGATTTAGGTAATTCCTATTGAACTGTTCAAACCTATTGACCTTATATTAAGTACAAACGTTAATTTACGTAACGACCTTATCGAACGAGAATAAGTTGTAGTACGAACGTTCGGTTTTAATTCTTGCTTAATTTTAAGGACCTGACCAAAATTCGACATTGGGTTACTATTTTTGACAGTAGACGTCACTAAAGTATTCTAATGTCGCGGTTACGGGACTGAATAGAATTTCTAATCGTACCTTGATCACATTAGTGGCACGTCTTGTGTATGAGTATGGACGATACTTAAAAATAGATTATTTATCAAATATCGTAGGGTCTATGGGATTTTACTCGGCCGGCGTTGTTAGCAATTAATGACTTTTATTTATTTGCGAATTAGCAACTGAATGTTATTATTGTTATTTTCCAGATTGTTATCGATGCTTCCTGGGATAAGTCGATCGTATGGTATAAAATGAATGATTTATCTGATCGTAAATTCTCGGACAATGGGAGAAACTTTGACGTGTCTGGTAGCGGGGAATATTTTTAAACTTTACGTGTATGGCGATGTGTGTATAATCGTACGACAGATATGATACTCGGATATGGAAGCTAATAATTTAAGCCATCTGTATTCAGGGAGCCCATTTTATTGCATACTTTAACCCGTTTCGTATAGTGAGCACGTGATACGTATTTTAAACAAACGTCATCAAATCTGTATGAAAAATCAGATGAATCTTGGATCAATTGATTGTCAAGTGTCGGAAAAATGTGATATTTATCGACGAATTCGACGTGAGCGACAAATTTTCATACGAGGATAAAAATAAAATGGATAATCGCGATCGAATCAATTTGATCGTGAAAAAGAAAACCTGATTCGTATTCGTCAATTTTGTCTCATAAGGTACGTGAGTCGTGGGTTTAAAATACATCGAGAAGAGGGGGACATTAAAATGAAATTTTTATGGATTTTGAAAAAATGGAAATTTTACATTCTACGATTTTAATAATGTACAGGAAGGATTTTGTGAAAAATATGTTATTGTTTTTTTATATAATTTCATTTAAAAATTTCAAGGTTGTTCCATGGAGTTGTATAACAAATGAGGACACGGACGTTTTTGAAGGCGATTGTACCTTAGGGCCAGTTTTCAGTACATGTTTTACAGTAAAAAAATTGTTGATGGAAATAGAATATTTTTATAATATTAATATAATAATATTCGCAATGTCCCAAATAATTAATACAATGAAAATCTGCTTTGCATGAGAGGAATTTTCGTTTTAATTAAGACATAAATTATCTTGAACATTGATTTGTAAGGTGAATCAGAAAATAAACAATTAATGTTATCATTAGTGAAAAGTATCCAGGTGCGTTACATGATCTTATATACATATATGACACAGAATTTGACAATTTTTAGAATTCCTATGTTTAGCAAATTTCCTATATCTCGATTTGAAATCTTGTATCGTACATCTTAATAAATATACAAAAATTCAAGTGTTGCACTTCAATTGGACGTTACTGCATATATATAATAAAATTTATAAAATTTCATTCGATAGCAGGAAACCTTTTCGCTGCAGGTAAAAAAATCAGTTAATATTTTTGTCCTTCGTGAACATGGGAAGAACAAAAAGAATCACACTGAGAAACCCCGGAGGCTGTATAATGAAATTACTTTGATACGGAAGAAGATGAAATACTGAAAATGTTATCAAAGTATCTCCTATAATGAATGACAATCCTTAAACCCGCTTTATCTAGATATAATTGGATTTTATAGGATTTTTGCACAATTTATAGGCAAGCTAAATCACATCAAAAATTAATTTTTAGCAATACTTAGAGCTTTTTTTATTTCCCGATAGAAAGCTTAAGAAATTCAAGATTTAGCCAAATGATTTTTCACGAGACAGATTCTTATCGAGGACTTATCTCAGAATATGCCAGACTTATATCTAATATCCCATGGACACGAGACTTTTCTAAACTTTGTTGGATATTCGTACCAGCTGTGCGAAAAGTTAGAGATATGTTCGCCTTTTCTCATTTTTCGCAATAACGGTATGGATTTTGCAGCCATTATCTTTTTCACGTGTATATTCACTTTTTGAAGAATCCCTTTCCGAAGAATCAACACCTCTTTATTAAGATGAAAGAGCATCAGCGTAAATCCATTTCAGTAGATTTTTTTCATGATATTAAGAAAAGTATAAAGACCATGCTTTTATTTTGACTCGCAATAAATAATATTACAATCTGTTAAGAATCCATTTTTGATTTTTTAAAAGGCTATTTATATATTATGACTCGAGGATGATTAATAAGGACGGTTGTCGATCCAAGGCAAGAATCCTTACATTATCGTACTAAACAAATTCTTCAAGTCCAACGATATTAAAAGTCTTCTTATATGAAATACATATTTTGAAAACATATTTTTTCAAGTACACGGCTATTTGGTATTATACAAAAATTTCAGAGAGATAGACTAAATTTAAATAAACGTATTCCAATCAAGATTAGTATAGTAGAGAAGCTGATACCGTCAACCAACCCCCTTTTATTTCATTGAATATTCAAAGGGGCTTGATATACGTTACATGTCTAGTTGATAAGAGATTTCCTGAAGGACTAAACAAAAATTGGATAATGTTTTTAAAATTTAATATTTTTTATAAGAAAATTAAATTTTTCCATTTCATCCATCCTTCCATTTACGATAATTCAACGTATTTTTACATTACGATCTTGATATCAAAGAGACTTTTCTGAGAATAACACTCATCGGACTATACATCAAGCATACTAAATGCTTTATTATTTCCTGGAGTCATTCATGTCATCGACGTTATTCTTTATTGCTTATGACGTACACGCATAAAATCGATCAGATATGAACTTCTGAGTCTGATGCATAATTAGCATCAAAATTTGGCCTATGCCTGACATTATTTGCGCACGTAACCGTATTGTCATCAAAAAGACGATGTATGTAAATTTGAAAAATTGAAATTCATCCCACTTCCATAAACATACAAAACTGACTGAAAAAAAGTACCGAAGTATAAACGTTACCTGTACAAAATGCTGAACGCTCTCCAAGAGCATACCGTACATGATTGCTAATGATATTACAATCGATTACCAAGAAAGAAACGTTGACGAATTAAAAAATTTTTTAGCACTTTTCTACCTCAAATTAAATGAATGACAGAACGAAATTTGGCGCGAAATTCAAGCGTATCGTTGAAAATTTAAAAGACGCGACATCGCGGTACGTGAACCACTCGTTAGAGTCAAGTGTTTCGCGTCATTGTCGAGGTGGCTTAACGAGCGTTTCTATACGAACTATTCGCTGCGAAGCGATCGAGGTGCGTTTATAAAAAAAAGGTGGGGGGAGAGGAAGAAGATTTGCACACTTCAACGTCGCGCGATACTTTGGCTGGTTCTGATGTAGCCAAGCCAGGGTTACCTCTCTCCGTGATCTAGGGGTAGCTGTATTGTACACAAATCCTGCGTGCGCACCCATTGAGGGTGAGGATATTCTATGGCGTTAGAGATGTCGGCGACCCTTAAAAATCCTTTGACGCGTCGTCCGGTGTTAAAATTCTACCCCACTGTCAAACGTCATACAGACTCTTCCTTGCGGAAATTCCGCGGTGGCGGATGAGAATTTGGATGAACGTTAAAAGTTGGCAAAATTGCGAAAGAAAGTTTCAGTCGGTCGGATATCGGATGCCGTATAGGTATATACTACATAGTAAGTGTCGTTAAAGAAAGTGAATTAGGGAAAGAATAATGCTATTAGAAATTGTCAAGAATTTTCTACTTTTTCAATTTTACATTTTATCCGTCTTCATATGCTGCTCCGAGAGATGGGATATATCACTGAGAATTTTGTATGACTGATATAAATGGCGTTACTTAGAAACGTTGGGTGAATATGGTGGTGAGTTGCGTAATTTGTTACCGGTCTCAGTATTATGCGGATCATAATTAATTAAGTATTAGGTCGTGTTCCATGTAGATTACAGAATCACGAGAATTAATTAAATAAATTGTGGAATGATTTATTGAGGCTATTTAAGAAATGCGATAAATATTTTTTATTCTTTATTATTTAATATTAAATGACGCTTCATCGGTTCGATATCATAAACTTTATAGGTTTACGGTGAAAATTTTTGACAAATTTTCACTCTAAAATATTTGTCTCTCTCTAGGGAAAGTGTAATGAGGACCTTATCCATTAATTTGGATTTTTTTCAATTAAAAAGTTTTTAACAATTTAATAACATATTATACCTTCCTTATTAGATAACCTGTTATCATTTGGCGAATATGCGTAATGGTCCAGGGCGCGAAGTACGCCAGGATTAAAATTTACTATTTTCATTGTAATATGTACGCATTTAAACTCATTGATACACAAAGTTATACAAGATCTACCACGTTGATCAACGTTATGGTTGCCACAAGTCCATATGAAAATTCCCTAGCCGGAATATTCAGCCGAACTGATTTTCCATAAATTTTCAGTCGTTCAGTAACAGCCGGGGATCGAGTAAAAGATTCCCTTGAAAAGAAACCTGTTCCTAGGAATTTGTGATTGCGGAAGCACTGAGCGACCAATCGAATTCGTTTTGTGTTAGAAAATAAATTTTCATAACTTTTGTCATTATTTACAGAGCTTTTCACTTGCTTGTACCACTTGATTAAACGTCAGTCTTGAAGGATCCTGTGACTTATACTGCATACGGCCACTGAGTGCTTTTTGTTTGTTTTATGCCTATTCGTACGAGATGGATGCATGCGTGATGCGCGCGCACGTTTCCCGTTTCGTCTCGCTGAGCCGACAGTAAACGTAAACATGGCTGCGGAGAACAGTGAAGGTTTGCCAATATCTCCATCCGAGAAGTCGTTGACCGGGAGTATAGTGTCGGAGGAGAATGACAAGAGTGTATCGCGATCGCCATCGAGTTATTCTATTAGGGAAGACAGGTGGCCGGATCTTGTTGTATCCAGACCAAGAAAATTGGACGCGTGGTGGTTGCCGAGACGTAAGTAGCTAGTAAATAATACTCGTGTGCATGCTTGTTACTTTAGGACGCGCGAAATTTGAATTGACTTTAGTACGGTCGATAAGATTTTTTTCCGGTATGAATTCGAAAATTTAATTCTTAGTGACAGGAGAGAAGACGTATTTTTTAAAAATTATTTTCCTCATGTTTCATTGGGCGTGGATATCGTTTCAGATTCTGATTACAGTTTATAAAACTGTTGCATTGCCAACATAACCTAGTCGACATAGACTTTATGTAGATTTCGTCAATAATTTACATATTCGTTTTGTTATTGATTTAGAAGTAGATTGTTTAGACTGTATTAACGTGAAATTATTGCTGTAGATTATAAATGTGATAGATTTAAAATAGTGCATTCGATTCTGCTTGTGCTTATCTGATGTCCCAATAATGTAACCTTCTGATTAATAAATATACTCATGTATAAACCACACCGGCGTTTCTCTTATTGTTTTATCTTTAGTATTTATTGTTGGTATGGTATTTTCCACCCATGTAACTTTTTTTTTGTTTCACTGAATTTACCACTGTTCTACGTTACCGATTGAGCGTACAACGCATATCACGGAGTTGCGTCGTGGCAGCACCAGCTGCTCACTCGTTTTCTCGGCTTTATTGATTATCGTAGGTGGAGGCAATGTCGGCGGGAGAATCAATATTAAGGTTCTCCGGCATTCGCCATTTTCACTGAGAATTCTCTCCAAGAACGTGTGGCATACGAATAAACGAGGGATCAAAAGAACAATCTGTCGTTTCACGTGAAAAATTTGCAACTTTAATACAGCACAATTATTATGTAGTGAAGTCAGTGCGCTTTGGATGTTTTCTCCGCTTTTGTAATAATTTTAATTTTCTCGCTTCGTTCGCAGTGCTGACGTTTACATTAGTTTACATTTAAACTCTACAAATAGATACTCGAACACACCCTTAAATACGTCTGTGGTGACAAGAGATCCAGTGTCGAATAATCACGTTGAATAAATACTCAACTTTAAAGAAGAATATCGAACTTTTGATAACTCCGAGAAATTCGTGACGAATAAAATGGCAAATTCATTTGAATTTATACAATAATCCGATCAACTGCGATGTTGTCTCAGCTGATTGACTGCGATTAAATATACGTAAATTGAAGAGAACGGCGATTACTACAAATTCCTCGAAAAACCAAAAAAGCACCAATAAATCAAAATTGACTATTGGAGATCGACAAGGACAAATGAATATTATTACATATAAATGAATGTGCACAATCTCATAGATCCAAATGAAAAGCGGGTCAGTTTCACAATTAATACATCGAGTATCTATGTAACGACGTATAGTCAAAGGCTTCAGTGACGTCATACATACCATATACCGTGTGCCAGCTGATCGATACTAAAAGGTGACACTACGTCAAGGTCAATCTTGAATTTTAACTAAAGAGGAAGAATCATCATCGTTCGAGAGAAGATCAAATAAGAAACTAAGAAAGAATTTTCTATGCGGCAAGAATCACAAGCCGGCTTAAAGCTGAGGCCCCCGGGTGATCATCATCACGGCGGGGTCATGATCGAACAAGACATGGCCGGCGCTCAGGACACGATTTATTTGTGCAACTTCCGCGTGTCCGTCGACGGCGAATGGCTCTGCCTCAAGGAACTTCAAGATGTCGAGTTCTCGATGCAGGACTCGATGCAACGTTCGCCATCGCCACCATTAGCCCTCAGTGGTATACAACAACATCCAGATCCAGTGCTTTGCGATACACTTCCGCCAAGCCCACCGCCATTGCAACACATCTCCAGCTTATGTTTGTATCGTTTGCACTGAACACCTTCGCGGTTCCTTCGAATTTTTCATCTCTTATTCGCATATATTCTTTGGGGATGATGGCTGCTTCTTTTCGGTTTACGATTGCCTCTTTGACTCTATAATTTTTTGCGATTCTATGTACACTATACATACCGCTTTTGCAATCTATTATCACGTCAAATATTTCAGATTATTCAGATAAGGCAGGGGCGTCTACACTAAACTTATAAATGATTTTTCGAAAAATTATCTCGTTGCTAAACTTCTAAATTTTTACGAGGGTCTTTAACAATTTTTATGTTTACACGAAATAAAGTTATATATTTTTATAATAATACGTCATACTGGGTCTTTGAGTTTATTGCACAATTCGTGCTTGATTTAGAATTTTTTAATATTACTGCTCGTCGCTCTTTTACCTACTGGATGCAATCTTTGCCTCTGTGCCAGTGCACGTCGCGAATTCTTGTGAAACTTCTGACACTCTGTGTCAGTGAAGTGGCCGAGTGTCCACATTATTGAGTTCGGGGAATAGGAAAGTGGTTGGATTGGACGGAAATATTTTTTTTTACAGCACGAGATCCTGTCATAATCGAGAGGAGCAACCTTGTCAACATTTCCAAGTTAATTGTTAAGGAGTTAATTGAGACTTCGTTAAAGTATGGAAGGATGCTCGATAGCGATCACATGCCTCTACAACATTTCTTCATTGTTCTCGAGCACGTGCTCAGGCATGGTCTGCGACCGAAAAAGGTAAAGGAATCCTGGAGGAGATCAGTGCCAGAATGAATAGAGAAAATAGGAACAGGAATAAAACCGGTTCGATTTCAGGGTCTGCTTGGTCCAAAAAAGGAACTCTGGGATATTCTTCAGCTAGTGGAGAAATATTGTCCCGAAGCACAAGACATAACCTCCAGTATTCGAGATCTGCCGACTGTTAGGTAGACACAGGAGGCTTTGGTTTCCTTTTTTTTTAACATATTTTTCTTCATATCAAAATATCAAACGTTCTGCTTATCATGGATGGGGATGTTTTCAGGACTGCTATGGGTAGGGCGCGTGCTTGGTTGAGGATGGCCTTGATGCAAAAGAAATTGGCAGATTACCTGAAAGTCCTGATTGATCACAAGGATGATATTTTATCTGAATATTTTGAACCGGATGCATTGATGATGAGCGACGAAGCTATTGTTGTCATGGGTCTTCTTGTTGGTCTAAACGTTATCGATTGTAATTTTTGTGTAAAGGTCTGTTCGAAGATACGTGATAACTCAGTGAGAATTTATATCATTATTGATAACGTGAATCATGCTGATTCTCTACTTAGGAGGAGGATCTGGATTGTCAACAGGGTGTGATAGACTTCTCGTTATATTTGAGAAACAGCAATCATATTCCCGGGGAATCCCCGGATGACGAGTTGGATAATGACAATATGACGACTGTGCTGGACCAGAAGAATTATATCGAGGAGCTCAATCGTCACTTGAAGTAATTTCACAATTTTTTACGATAATCTTTTGTAACTTGGATTTGTCGTACTGAAATGGCTGTCCAAATATTTCAGTGCAACGGTTACAAATCTGCAGACCAAAGTGGAATCTCTCACAACTACCAATGCACTTATGAAAGAGGATCTCTCCATTGCGAAAAACAATATTTTGTCTCTGCACGAGGAGAATAGACAGCTGAAAAAGGATCTTGGTATCGAGGTCAAGGATACGAACGAGGTAGTAAGAAATATTAAGAGATCAACCAGCGATTGCTGATCTATCGTTTTGCGTTTCAGAATGGAAAAACGCCAATTAAGATAACGGAAACTACGTCGGAAATCGAGGAGCTCAGGAGTCGATTGGAAAGTGAGAAGAAACAGCGTCATGATGCCGAAAAAGAATTGAAGTTGCAGGTCAATGTTTTACTGAGAAATTTAACATCCACGAAATATTATCCATAGCACGTAAAGATACGTGGATATATTTAAAAAAAACTTATTTTTGAAAATAGATCAGCATGAAGTCAGAGATGGAGGTGGCTATGAAGCTGCTGGAGAAGGATATTCATGAGAAACAGGACACAATAATATCCCTAAGAAGACAACTGGACGACATCAAATTGATAAATTTGGAGATGTACAAGAAATTGCAGGTGAATTAAGATGAGATCTTGATAGCAATGATCAATCAATCGTATAGCGTTTGGATGGAACTTGAACTAAGATATAAAAGCATTAAACGTGAATGACACGTGGTCACTCAGAATATTTCAAATACTTCACGCACTGACAATGAAGTACCATCTAAGCGTATAACGAGGACACGATCATTGATTTTCCAGATGTGAAAATTATTTTTTTTAAAATCAAGGGACCCTAGGAAAATATGTTTTTCCTAAACATCGGCGTCTTATCTAATAATCCGTTGTTAACCTGTATTACAGATTTTAGCAAAGATGGAGTATTTTATTTTGCAACAGACACGTTGTTGATCCCATTCGGTTCGAGCTCGCTGCCTGCCTTTCACTCTTTCTGAATGTGTCTCTTGCTCAAGCTCTCTCTGTCCATCCATCACTTTCCAGGACGATCGGTGCAAGGAAGAAAAAAAAAATCAAAAGCCAAAAAAGCCGCTAACACCCTCGTGAATCATTAACCCAAAAGTCTACGCAATTTGCATGAACTTTGCATCTCTGTCTTTGGATGTTTTCGCTTATAGGAGTGCGAGCACGAGCTGACGCAGAAGGGGGAGATGGTGAGCCGGCTTCATGCCAAGACCAATCAAATTGGAAAGATACTGAACAACCTCGAGAAATACAACCACCTGATGAAAGATGGCGACAGCATTCGCAGTCCCACTACGCCCAGTGGTGGCAATAAGTGCATTGCTAGATATAGTCCCTCATCGCCAAAGGGTCCTCCAGCAGTGGGAGTCATTCCTGCATTGACCTTTCGACCCGACCTCATTGAGCAGAAAAAAGATCAGAAGTCAGCGGAGAAAAATCCCGATACGAAGTCTGATGAGAAGTTGGATAAGCCGGTCGATGATAAATCTTCTCCCGAAACGATCAAAGATTAAAATCCTAATTTGGATCTTTTTATACCGTGTACCAACTTATCCATTTAATTATGAGTGTTTACGTACAGAGTAGTTCTCAATAATACCGGAAGTTACGTCTTGTGGAAGAATTAAATATTGATTTTTTATATTGGACGTGACTTCCTGTAATATTTGATATTCATAATACGTATTTACTCAATGACCCTGGTTGTACTGACTGATCGAATCTTCTACGATTCTTTCTGTCTCTCAGTTATCACGTCGGAGTACATGAATAATCATCTTGGCTATTGTCGCATCAGCTGGATTATTATGGTACTCGAATGAAACGGTATATTGATTGAGATAGCTTTGGATGATCTGCGAACATTTTATATTCGCAAATCGAACTTGTCGATAAATTATTCTCGCTGCAGTATTTGGATACGTGGGTATTAATGCAAGATCAGTACTACGAAGCTAAATTGAAATCATGATTCTATTATCAATAAGCTTGATTGTTGATCTCTTTCGTTTTCACTGTTTTTATAAATTTTATCCTTATTTAAGTATTATAATCTGCTTGAGTGTCAGTGACGTGATTAAAAAACGAAATCAATATACTGATTGCACGGTAGTTGCATAAATGACAATAATATCACGTAAATATAAAATTAGAGTGGAAAACCAGAATCTTATGAATTTTACAATAATTTTTCTTGCATCACATCCAAAAATATATTCTCCAATACTCACGTCACTTGATCTCAAAGTACTCCAATTGCCTTCGATATGTCTTTTTATCGTTTGAAGTTATGAATTTTCGTTTTTGTACTGAAAAAAAGATTGATTTCAGGAGTGTGAGGGCTCGCTTAAGCATAAAACAGAACTGATCACAAAGCTGGAGGCTAAGACGCTATCCATGACTGACACCATCCTGAAAATGGATGAGAAGTATGTTTATTTATTTTTTATTAGATGTTAATTAAACACATATATGGATCATAAGCCGCTGCGGTTGCTTGGAGATTAACGAATGGGTATAAATGTCGCTTTCAGCACGCGGGCTTGCAATTAGCCTATAGTGTGCTAAGCAATGACGAAAAGTGATTTATAGTTGCTTTATCGATAGAGAAAAAGATGATATTTCTATAATAACGGCTGTTACATTTTTACGTAATACTACATCGGATTTTCGCGACTATCCAGCAACGACACGTAATCATTTTTATTTTCATTTTTTTTTTAATCGATACATCTGTCACGTATAATTTTCTTTTATTCACAACTAGGATACAGTTGGGTTAGAATCTAATGATTGTCAAAGGTGCTGACGACTGTATTAGATTTTTTGGGCGTTGGACCAAAACTACCAATTTTTGAGAATTCATCGTTACTAAATATTGTTCGTGCCGATTTACGTAATAATTGCACACAGATTTCTAGGCGGTTGTGACGTTTAAGCCGTATCTCAATGTAGCGCAATAATAATCTTAATTAGCACTTGAAATAAATATTTATGACGTCAGCTAAGAAAGTGTCCAAGTACCTAAATGTTATAGCCTTGCGAAATTGAGACACGGCTTTGTTTATATGATTCTAGTGAGAATTTTTATTTTTTATTCGAATTCCCCAAGGGGTAGGGGTTGGGCTAGCGAATACTGATTTAGCTCTGACGAGACAAGAGAAGCGTCTCGCGTATTTTCCGTGGAGATATTGGCAAACCTTCACTGATACATTTGAATTTCGCGGCACGAGACGCGATATTGCAAAAATTTCTTTGCGACAGCAACACCAAGTATATTTCTTAGCTATGGTCAATTACCGATTGTATTAATTAATTTTTTATTCGGAATATTATTCGACTATAGGAACAAAATTATCATTAGTATAATCAGAACAGTTATCGGTACACGTGTAACACGCGATTGATCTATTCATATCGATTCCATTCCATTATCGATCCACCTATCGCAAAACAGATCATTAAAAATAGAAATAAACCATATAAAATATTTAATCGCGAGATATCATCATTGACGCGGTCATGCAGACTGTTAAATTAGAATCACTTTTTCACCATTGATTTATTGATTTCAAATACTTTTTATTATTCGTCATCGCTTTCAAGAAACGGCTCGATGATTATTCGCAATTTTCACGTTGCTCGACAATTTTCTAAAAAAAATTGAGTATCATCACAGGATAACGTTAACACTAAAACTTTCTTTAATCACGTACATTATAATCTGCTGAAAAGTGCCCATACCTATTCGATATATATGACGCAACAGATATCAAGCAATGATCCTTATAATTTATCAGTGACACCATGTGTGCTTGTATAAGGCTATAAGAATAAAATACTAACAGAACATTTCTCGTATTTGATTAACCCGAAGTCAGTAGTCACGTATAAAAGCATCCCTATTAAAATGCAGTGTAATTTTAGGCACGTCCCCACAAAACGAGCTATAGTGTGTCACAAAGAAATGTAAAGAAAATAATTGAAAATAATGAGCGTGCCTAAAATTTCTTTAGCCCTGTTATTTTTACGTGCCCCAGTACGATTTCATACATCATTACTAATAATACTGTGCAAGGTAAGTTACATACTTATTTAATAGTCGCCATAGAGAATTTACGACAGGCAATATAGTAAAATCTGAACGGCGCTCCGATCAGGTCACCTCATAGAGAAACATATGATCTATACACTCAAGTGCAAGAATAAATATTCGCCATGAATAACCATGAGAGGAACGGTCAGAGTATCCTAAAGCTGATGTAATGCTATGTCAAAGTTGATAAATTTAACGTAACCATACTAAATGCTCGATGATATTAAAAATAGGTTAATGATAACAATAAGACGCCCGGGAAGTCCTGCAGTCTTCGTCAATGTAAATTTCTCTATAGTATCGTCATAGTTATGCAAGTACCAAAGTTAGTATCCGATTGACATCTATATTCTGGTATCTCATCATTCATCATTGTACAGAATCATTTAGGACTAGTAGTCGTAATCCTGATAGTGAGGCAGAAATAGTATCGAAGTCCAGGGAATTGAAAAAAAAATTAGCAAATGAAAATGATGTACCCTGGGACTATCGGTTTGGTATTCCCATGACATTGAGGGTTGTTGAGGAAACCTGGATTAGGTAGTCATTAAGCTGAGACGTGGTATACAGGGTGCTCAAGCTCGACTGATTTGTATTGGTTAGGTGCAAAGAGATGGATGGAGCAAGGAACGAGTTTGAGGAAAGGGCGAGAGCCTTGGGGATGGAAGCATCTGAAAGAGAAGCACGAGCCAATGGGGTTCAGCGGGAATTGCGAATCGAACGTGAATGGCGAACCTCCCTTCAGGAAGCATCGATAGCAAACACGGAAAAGATCTCTCAGCTTCATCAGGAAATCGATCAGCTGAAGCAAGTCACTGAGGTAATACATACAGTTATATAGCATGTCCACAGAACATCCTGACGAGTACGCTGAAGAGTCCTTACAGTTAAATTCAATGAGGGACGTTGAATGGACACCGGTGAACGTGTCTTTGATCACGATAAAACGAACGGTGGATCTAATCCTGTAATTTATAATGTTTTAGAAATATCAGCAACTGCAGGAAGAGTATTACGCGCTCAAAGAGATCTGTACCGAGCAGGAACGTACCCTGGAGGAACTGGGTGGACAACTGAGCGCAGCCAAGTGGGCAGCTGTAGAGCTTAGAGAAGCTGCTGATAACGCTCAACAATCTCATCAGGACGGTACGGCACCCTGGGCAAACGACCGCCAGGTTACACAGTGCAAGGGTTGCAGCAAGGAGTTCAATATAACGCGACGTAAGGTTGGTACACAGCTTTAGGTGGTTGGTACTAGTCGATAGCTCTGCGAATCCTCTTAAAGAACCATGTTTACTTGGAAGACACGCGAGTCTTGCTAAAAATATTCTACCCAGTTATATACACAGTAGCTAGTCTAAAGGATCAGGTTGAAAGACACTGGCATGCTAGTGCAACATGGGTATAGAGACAAGACTGTAACCGTTTGAAAAGATTTTAAAAATATGACGAGCTCCCATAAGCCGTTTCGATAGGGAGTATTGATATTTATAAAACAAATTTGTTCGGATCTAGTGCAGTAGTAGACAAGTGTAATACTTAAACGTTTCTGATGAATGGTAAGAAAATTGAAGAAATTTTTTGGGTCGGGCTGTCTTGGAGCGGGGGGGCATTTATCGAAGTTCGTGAAGGGTAGTTGGTAGTACGGTAGTACGAGATTTACTTAAGCAGTTTGACAGGAGAGTTAGCGAGTGGCGGTGCCGTCGCGCTTGAAAACCGGGCCCCGTACCACCTCGATCCAATTACATTATTGCACGATCACCCGATATATATTCATGATAACATGCATGCATGCATGCATATTCAGTCGACGATGTGATAGAGACATTGCGCGCCTCATAAAATACGTTTATACTGCATTCTCCATTTTACGTCGGGTTAAGTTATTGCATAATAACAAGGCAGGGCCGTATCTTTGTTACTTATTTTTCACCCGGTGGGTGTATTACCATGCTGTTTAATATAGAATAGCTTCTCACCACCACCACCCCAACCTGCTACCTTGCTGTTTGTACTGTGAAACAACGTGCCACTAGGATGCGCGTTTTTAAGAGAAATATGGATGTATACCAACCGTAAAAAAAATTAAGTCAAGATGTGAGTTCATGTACTGGCATATGAAGAAGCATGCAAAGCGACAACCCCTTGGTATAATCTATTCACAGACCCCGACAGGGTCTAAACTGTAGGGGTTGTAAACTGTCTTTTCGTTCAAGAAGGGGTGCTGGGCCTTCTTTAATTCTAGGAAATCTTATTATTTTTTGGTTATATATATGTATATATATACACAGAGTGAGTCAGTACAAACGCACCAGCAGGGCTCAAGTTGCCAACACGGTACTGTGGCCTCTTCGAAAATGACAGCTAAGCACAAGGAGACAATTTATCAAATTGTCGTTCCGCGCCCCCCTAGTGGAATTTTCCGGAACTATCAGAGGTGTTTAACGGCGCCGCCTGGTGGACTTTTCCGGAGCTAACAAAAGTGCTCCTCGTGAAAATGCAATTTCAGGAGGTAATTTATTGAATTTTTCTTTCCCGCCTCCCAACGGAATTTTCAAGAACTCTCGAAGGCGCTTGATAGTGTCATCTGGTGGACTTTTCCGGAACTAACAAAAACATATAATCAAAAATTGCACTACAATACGTTTTACCCACCGTGTACGGGTTTGCGTCTGATTGCCGATCGAATACGTGAGGCTGCTGCGTGAAATTAAGGCGTTCCGGCAGTATTAAAAATCTATCAAAAAGTTACCAAATTTCAAACGCAAATTAAACGAACAAAAATAATATCTGCAATTCACTGTTTGCCACATTAGATTTTCGAAATCGTGGATCATTTCACCGCAAACGTGGATCTTAGCCGATACACTCTCTGTATGGCGAGAAAGCAGGAAACATCGCCACAAGAATTGTCGATTTTAGATGGTCGCCCTATAATGGACGAGTATTCTCGGATAGGTTTTTTGATAATGGGAATGAAAGGACGAAACGGGACGGAAATGTCTTTTATAAAGAAGGTTTCGGTCTCATCTGTCGTATTATCTAAAGAGGGATGGATGGCTGTTTTCGTATGTTTTTCAGCATCGTGAACGCGTTACGTTCAAAAATGATCCGTTTCTTACGCGTATTAATTCCTAGGAGGTTATGGTCAATTTCTGAAAATTAAGATTAAACATTTTTTTTTAAATCCTAATATCAACACACATGACAAATATAACTTAACCCCCTAATATAATCATCAGTTTAATTACGGATGAAATCGATAATTCGAAATTTTCCAATAGCTAGAAGCATTTCTTGAATTCGATCAAGGATTAATTTATGGGGAGCAGGAAAATGGCCAAGGATATTCGGTGGAAGTAGATAAAAGAGGAATTGCTGGTGAGGTCTGTTACGAAGTTGCAACTCTCCAATCTACTACATTTCGGCTATAAGTCATGCGAAAGGGAAGGTTCAATAATTAAGTTTGTCGGGGGTTAGAGGTAGGGGTTGCGGTTACCGGGGAGGGGGCCATATTCCTCGCTTTTATTCGATCTGCAATGACGTCATCGGGGGTTGTTCATTTTCTTATTTAAAGGATTCAATTTAGATATAAAAGTCTCGCTGGTTCCCCCCGAGAATGCAATTTTACGATTACACCTTAAATCTCCCTCAGGGGTAACAAGGTAAAAAAAAAGACTCGCGAATGCTCAGGGTCAGGAAAATCAAATAATTTCATTGCAGCTTCCCTTTTCTCTTTTATCTTTATTTACTCACTTGTTCCATTTCCGTTCTTGTCTGTTGCAGCATCATTGCAGAAATTGCGGCAAGATCTTCTGTAACGCTTGCAGCGACAACACCATCGCTTTACCCACTTCGAGCAAACCTGTACGAGTTTGCGACGACTGCCATGTTTTGCTCGTCGGCCGTTACGCTGTTGTGCACTAAAATCAGGACGAATCAAGTTTTCAATTCGTATCTCATTCGCTTCTTGAAAACGCGACGACACAATAGCCTCAGGATGGACGAGGCATTTTCTTATCAAGAAAACGACGAAAACAACAACAACAACCTTATACCTATAGGATGAGCGTTGGAGTAACGTCGCTGCATTGGAGATGGATTTCATTGAGGAAAACTGGAGCTTAAGTTCTCGACGTCGTCATGTGCATCCACCTTGGCACTCATACATGATTTAACGATCGCTCCGAAACGAATATTCACGAACAAACGAATTTTAATGAGACCGCCCACACCCACAAAAAAATCTTGCATACCTTAAGCGACTCGACTTCCGGCTTATTTCCGACACTTTGACGTTGATTTGAATATCAGCCTGAAAGGAAATTACTTGATAGTGCAGTTATGTGATACCTATTGCATTCTTTTAATCTCTTACTCCATATACAGACTTGTATGTGTATGTATATATATATATATATATCTGAAATCTGTTAGATATACATATATATAAGCATTCTATTGGATTGCGATGATTCAATTGTAGTGCGTTAAGGTATTTAAGCTTAATCGTTTGTTGAAGCTCGAACGAACAGCTAACGAATTATTCTTGAGACAGTGACGATTGGGTCATGTATGCTTTTTTTTCTGAGCACAGTGCGTATATTGATTGGTAGCTTGGATTTATTATGACGATGATAATTATTTCAAAGTGTATTTGTGAAGATTTGATGGAAAGCTGGCTGTATGGGAAAAAAAGCTCGAGCCGTTAAGTAGCCATCGGATGGGGAATTTGATTGGATTACGTTCACCTTGCTGTAAGAATTTTCGGTAAACAAGAAATTGAAACGTCGGGTTACGCTTGAGTAATGCACAGGTTGGGTCTTATAATCGAAACTCTTGAATTGCCATTGCTCTTTTCGATGTCTTTGAGATAATCGTTTTGTACCTCTATTTGGCATTGTCAATACTACGGGGAAAAAAGTGTAAATTCTTCTATAGTTTCCATCTTCATTAGGACAACAATGCGTGTTAACGCAATTAATTTTTGTACGTTTTGCTAAAACGTTAAGATCTGTAAGAATGGCGAATTATCGAAGAATCTTATAGAGATTATAAATTGATACGTGGCTGATACGAGGATGTGTCTGAAATCTAGAAGCGACACGGTACAATTTTTGATAAGGATATCCTGACAGTCGATGCCGTAATTGTTCATTAATTGTCTTATATTTAATTATGTTAGTGCAGTAGAGCATAGATAGTATTTTTATGCGAAATAAGTAAATACACTCGCCATTAACGTACGTTGGAATATTCATAAAATTAAGAACAGCGATTGATACTTTTAGAGAGCAAAACAAATTTTGGAGTCTCCATGATCTTTGATCACCGACGGTACACCCGTTATATTTTTTATATAGAGTTAAATACCGCTGTCGCGTAATGTGCGTCTGTATAATATAATAATTAACGAATAAAAAATAATTGTAAATAATAAATCGTTGAAGATTGATCAATCACCGAAAGGGATATGCTGAGAGTCACATTCGTTCTAAATATTGAATTATTAAAAGATAAATATAAGTTGTACATGAGAATGAGGATTAATAAAATATTGTTTCACATTAATCGATGCATTTTATGCAACAATACCGTCACGCATTCCTTTTCCAATATATTTTTATCACACGAATACTAACAGTCGCTCTGTCTTCTGTACGACTCCAAATTTGGATTTCCGCATCGTGATTTTTCTATGTAAAATAATGAACACCAGTCACACTATCCCACCCTCCAGAATACACGTAACGCTAGCAGCGTCCTTTGGAGTTTCTTGAAGCAAGACAGCAAGGATTCTGCGCCAGCGCAGAGTGCTTGGCGGCAAAGCGGAATTCGCGATAACAGGCGGCGCGCAGGTTTAGTATCAGGCGCCAGTTGACGTAGACGCGTCGCCGGCGTCGCAATGCTCGGTCTCGCAATAATTCTCGCGTTCAGCTTTGCGAGATGTGCGTCCGCAACAAAAGATCCTGCACCAGGTAAATAAAGAAAAAAAAGAAGGCGATTTCTACAAGAGAGAATTTCCTATAAAAATTCAAGAAAATTAACTAAAAATAACGTTACGTATAATTTTCAACAAGTATAGAAAACGCGATGAAAATTTAACGAGACAAAATTTCAGTCGAGATTCAACCCAAGATACATAATTTCCATCCGGTCGAAGGATTCTAATTAGTATTTGATTGGATTTTCTTTTGTCAAGTATAAAAAAAATTATAGTCGTTCCGAAGAAATCCACTACGCTAAGGTCCAAAGCACTTGGTCTCCTTATCCTTTCTGGTGATAATTATTCTATGCCTCAGAATATAGGTTCCTCGGTCATTAAACGGACAGTTCGTATTTTACGGTACAATGGCTGCCGCGAGGGTGCTTCTTCTTTGTTGAAGTTTCGACGATTATCTTCGTATTTACGTTCCCGGAAGGAAGTTAGATCGATCCGACGTGTTACTTAAGAATAACGTTCTACCCCAACAGACGGAATGAAAGGCCCTCTTATGATATAATATCACAAGAATTTTGATGACACTATAACGCCATTAAGATACCATCTTCTGGATTCGTATAATAATACCACATCACGCTATAGATCGAACAAGTATTATTCCCCTTGAAATAAACAGAACACGGCAACCTCATAGGTAGTGGCTGGTGCGAAAATGTCTAACGCCTAAAGCTGCTGGTAAATTAACCAATAAATTAACTGAGATATATCCCGGTGAAAGAGTTTTAGGAAACTATAGGCCCGATTATATTTATATCCATCGGGCAATAGGTAAGTTAAAGCTAAATTAGTTGCGTTACCGCCAAGTTGGTCGGATCGATTTTTTTTTGTCCGTAAAGTCGTATGTTTCGTGCCATCTTGTCTTGCCAATCAAACTTCCTATTAATTAGTCGTGCGATGTCTATAATCAGCAAATAACTCGATATTTACCAGTGAGATTTCGCATTTGATTGCACCTAATTCGCAAACAGGGAGCTACCGTCAGTCGACACGCTCGTGTTTGCTCGTAGAATTGGTATTAAACTGGCGCCTCACGGTTTGTAAGCTCGAAATTTCTCTTCGGTTATTTGGGTTGGGTTAACGTAAGCTCAATGATTTGCATTCGTCGATATTTCACTGATACAAACACCTGATATTGAACGCACGTAAAAGTTAGAGGCAATAAATATGAATATGAAATATTTATTTTTAAAAATACTAAAAATTCTTATTTTATTGTCGTTCGTGCGAATTGTAGCTCAACGTCACTGTTTTATTTCATTCAACGTATTTAGCGCATATAATTCCCTCGTGGCAGACGTTTCGTTCTTAAACGTTCCGAGTCATTCATGATACATGACTCGAAAAGGATGGCCTGACTGTAAAATTGAAAGGCTGCTCTAAACGCTGTACGAGAAACAAGGAAAATACTGCTAGTACATGGTTTATGGTCAGTTTCGTTTTGTTTTAAGTGCACTTAACTGTAACGAGAAGCAGCGTCTGGCTTTTGGAGTGCGATAAAATTGAAACTGTTTATTTCCCATTAAATTGAAATCGATGTGAATTTAACTAAAATTGATATATAAATTTATATTATTTTTGTTGTATATACGTCAACGTTACAGTCGACCTTAATCTTTATCTTTTTTATAGAGATATTACAATGGGGATATAGTAGCTATGGATATCGAAAGTTTAAAAACAAGACTGGGGGAATTATGAAAATTCCCCCAGTCTTATTACCATCCTGTGAAATCAATGAGTCTATATAACCACCCTATTATCAACCTCATTAACCGTACCCTCAACTCCGCTCAAACTTCAACCACGCGCACGTTCTCAATTCTCGTCCAGAGTAGAGTGCGCCGTCACGCCAACTATTTTATAGTCAGTTATTTAACCTCAATTAATTAACCCTCTATTTTATTATGGCGATGAACAAGGGACGATTATCTCACAAACGAGGGTGGGATGTTACGCATAATTTTCTTGCATATGGGAGCGCTTCCAGTTTAGAGGTAGATTTTTGTTTCATCCCCTAAAGCATTAATGGCAGGTCAGATATAGGTACTCGATTGAAATTCCGTTCTTAAATGGACCATTTGCGTCCCGGTAATCACTACCTGAATAACCCATCTATACGTCGTTCTCTGACGTCTACTGATTTTGGGATAATAGTAGACGAAACATCTAATACATAACCTACATTCGTGTAATGAGAATTTCCAAACGTAAATAAGAATTTATTCACGTTGTAAACGTTGTAAATTCGTATTTCTTTTCGTGGCTGCTTGGTCGACACCCTGATCGGAAATACTCCCTGAAATAATTTATTCGTGTATTGAATTTTGTAATAAGATACGAATTATTTTAAACGAGTTTCCGGCTGCATACACGGTTTATGATTTTTTGTCAAATTCACACGTTAGTCGATTTCCGAGAGACATTCAAATATTCATCGAATCGACGAAACAAACCAATGCGGCGTCGCGGCGCCGAATAAACTTTTCATTTGGCGTGAGATCGCGTGTTACAAATTACCGGCATCCCGACGTTCCCGAAGTAAAAATCGATTCGCTCGTTGTACTATGTGCCACTGCAATCGGCGTCCCTGTGGCATTCGACTTCCGGTGACTGGTATGAATCATCCCCCAGGAGTATAAGGGTGCATATAATATCTTTGGATTTTATTCAACTAACCCTTATCGATAATCGAACGTATAAAGTCGCCGAGAAAGTTTTCGATTTCGAAATGAAAAGTTTGACGTTTCCGACGAATAACGCATCGGAATCGAGGGAACGTGTGAGAATCGTGTGAAATTGAATATCCTTGTATTGGTAGGTGACGAAGTGCGTGTTATAAGGCGGAACTTGTAACCTGCCGCAAAATCCATTTTCGCCGCGAACGAGTTTTACGTCTGCGTCGTCATTGAACTGGGCAAAGTCACTTGGTGAAGATTGTTCGCCTTGAGTCAGCGTCTTCCGGTTACTAGACGTTGGTCCTGGTACCCAGGAGGTTTCGCATCTAATTCAAGTCTCTCATTCATAGATACTAGGGTTAGTTAGTTATATCTCTGAAGATAGGAATTTCAAGTTGGATTCACCGGAAGTCTAGTCTGAGACTGGAGTGCTTTATCGTGCTATAAATTATCGCGAAACAATTTCTAAGCTTAAATCGCCCTTGATTTCTCCTGACACAGAAGGAGAAAAGAATTGGAGATAAAATACGAATTTATCTCCCGTCTACTAGTCAATTATCTGGTTACGTAAAACTCTATCGCGAAAACTACGTATTTCGCCGTCCTTCTATCACTCTCGCGGAGGGTAGAAATCTCACGGGAAAAATATTTCCTTTCAATGGCCGTTATCTCTCCTTGCCGGCTTTCCTAAGGCTATAGCGTTTTATGTATGGAAAGTAGATAGTTGGCAGGAAGAGGGTGGAATAAGGATAAAGGAAGTTAAAGTGGGCCCCCCCCCCCCCACGCCCCTGTGTCTAAGGCCAGATGCACAGGAAGGGTAAGGGAGTGTACGAATGCACTGTGTTATCATTTGCGAAATCGTTAAACGTCTTGGAGTTTCCATTACTATGGTCTTGTTGCAAAATCGCAAAATCCCAAAGTAAATTTGTCTTAGAAATTCGCGTTTAACTTCACTCCGTGTCATTTTATTTCCGACGGTAGTCAAGGCTGTTAGCTGTATTCAAATAATACGGAGGCGTTAAGCGTGCTACGAAGTTTCAGACGTTGCCAATTATTATTCACGCTTGAGGAAGCCTTTTTTTTTAATTATAAATATTTATACACGTACTATATGTATATAGAGCTTTACAATATGGCTTGCACTGTATCGTAAATCAGCTTGCGAAATATGTGCTTCTGAGGTTTCCCTCTCGCTCCACATAATTTGTCCGAGCTAAATTGAAAATTAGTATTCGTTAGCAATTTTGCGGCTACCCAGAATTCACTGTCGCCGTTTACGGCCTATTCGATTTCCCGTGTAAAAGAGACCCAATAATATACTACACAGACACCGCCATATATATATATATATATATACAACCGCCATATTCACGGCATTATCGTCAATAACTATATGTGGGCGGTCCGAGACTAAACTACCCTTTAATTACGTTTAAACGCTATCACTCGTTCCGGTACAGTTGCTTGATAGCCACTGCACGTGTCGCCAGCGAATTAATAGAATTTTTAATTAAAATGCCGCGTAATTGTGCCAGGAGAAAGGAAAGAAAAAAAAAGAAGGGAAGAGCATAGTGTAAAACAGTCCACCTGTAACGTACATATATAGCAGCTACAAGTAACAAGATCGTTCCACGTATAACTATATATACATATGCATAGTTAAGGGTTAGTGCCTAAATCTGATTGGAAAGATAACAAAATTTTGTTTAACCTTTCGAAAATTTTCCTGCTGCACCAACTCACTTTCGTCAAAATTAATTCTACTGTAAAAAAATCGATGCTCCTAATGCTTAATATGTGATAAGGGTCCTCCATTAGGGATATGCTAATAAATCATTGTATCATCCCTTGGAACACGTGACACCCCCCTTTCCTACTACGTACCGCCGTATCGTTTAACGAAGCAGGCGAATTTATTTCCGGGAGATTTAATTGAAAATTCCTGTTCATTAGTACAATTAGCGGGAAATGGTTTGTAGTCGTGTGCAAAATTACCCCTTTACAAACTTTTGTATCGTTCATGCCGAGCAGACGTATTTTACATACCCGAAGGCACAAGATACGTGGAGAAGGTGAACAAGTCGAGGCGGATTGCGTGCGCGATGTTAATTTATTTTCGCGAACAATTACAAGGAAATCGCGATGGTTCAATCGAGTTGCTTATCATTGGCGGCGCATTGTGCAGTGGTTTTAAGAGGGAGGAAAGAGAGAGGAAAGATATAGAGTGGGAGAAACAAATATAGAATGAAAAAAAAGACTGCCATAAGATACAAGGAGAATTTTTAAGGGTTTAAGAAAAATGAAAGAGGGATCGTACAATAAATAGCTATCGCGAGAAAAGTAAATAGCCGTTAGGAAAAAACTATTGTTCAGTAACGTGTGCTGCGTGTAAAGGACAGAAATTCTCCGACCGATATCAGATACTAAATAGTAAAACTGACCAAGGGATTCCAAAAGGGTGATAAAACGTAGGAAATTCTCAGTGTGCAGTTTGTTTACCCTGTAAACATAGATCTGTCTGCGAAGCATCGATCTTTTAGAGAGAAAAGATACAGGCGAAGTCGAACGTTTTGAGAATTTTCTTTGTTTTCTAACTCGCCGGTTCACCGTTCATGGCAAATAAAAATGTTCAGGACGTGTCCGGGGTGGATATATAAAGTATCGTTCTTTCTCTATGTAGTATTAAATATATATATATTTTATTCTTTGTTTTATTGATCTTTTATTTTCTTTCATTATCGAGAGACTTTTCCGTAGAGAAATCAATCTCGTCGTGCAAGATGCGCGAGGTTCTCTTGTTTGTTCGTTGTCTCTTTCAATATTGTCAATTTTACTTAAGAAAGATAAATCATGCATTGCGCACGAATCTTACGGCTCGTATGAAATGCATGGGAATAGACAAACGTTTTATGTATAGATGGTACGAAGCGAAAGGCAGCGATAACGCTTATCTATTTTCTTGATTTATTTTCGGGACCGGAAAACCCAACTGTGGTCACTGCTTCTTGCCTATTTCAATGTTAATTAGCACCCCCTATTAACAGCCCTTCTATTCTTGGTCGAACTGTAGAACCGACCATTCACGTCACGTTCGTCTCCGTTTCCGGTAACAATGGCGAACAGAGTGACGACGTGCAGCTATAGTTTCCACACTGTACGTTACAGACTGTGATACACGTGTTACGTTGGAAGCAATCGTACGAGTATTATTTGTTTGGGTAATTTTGGAAAATTAATAAACCGTTTTCAAAATAATTTCGGACAATTTTTCATTAACCGAATCAACAGACTTTTTTGCTTATTTTTATTAAATCCTTATTTACTCAAATTCGTACAAACTCGGTAGAAATTTCGTGCGAGATGTTTATACCTAATTATAGGAAAATTTGTTAGCAAATGGAAACACGGGATATCGCAGTGCGGTTTTCCTTTACGGTTTAGGATCAAAGCTTGAGGTTTCCAGCACCCAAGATCCTTATTTAACGGTATGTGGTTTGAACCACAAAGCCCAATGACTCTGTGGGTAACTGTAGATTTTGAATGGAAACTTATCTACGTAGATATTCGCACCTCCATTCATTTGGAATATTAGACTATTTGCTAATTAATAAGAACGAATGCGTTGATTGGTCGAAAATTATGCGCGCTTTATTATTATCCGGCGTACTGTGACTTCTGTCACCTTGTCCTTCTCATATCGATGTCATTTTACTTTGGTCATTTCGAGGGGACGTTTGGAAGACTAGTTCGTGACTGTTATCTACGGAGATTTATTGGAAGGACGGTGACACTTTTAGATAACGAATTTAAGGCTGGAGTTCTGATAGCGTCGAGGACGCCCGTTTCTCACCTTAAAATTTACTACGAAAATTTTCAACTTTCACTCTTTTTATTTTATTTAAAAAATTGTATTCTCCAATTTCCTTGCGAAATGATGCCGGGCAAAAAGCATGTATACGTTCATATGAAAAATGAACAATTGGGGATGTTAATGTCAGGGATGACGTCAAAGTGGTCTCCTTATAATCGAATCTGTCAACCTATTATAGGATACGAAGGAATGATAGATAGTATAGTATAGTATAGCAGAGTATAATGATACTACCTATATACAATGTGAAAATATGCTATAGTTATACATGTCGACTGTGGCGACAGAAAGAATTGATGATTCAAAATTTCCAATTTTCTTATATCATATTAAAAAAAAACCAGGAATGAGAAAAAATAATTGATTACTAATAGGGGATTTTTCTTCGATCTATATCATATATTGATTAAAGATAGTACAATAAAGTGAAATAGGGCTCGTCGTAAAGTAAGATTTAACTTCAATTAAAAGTCTATCATACCTTGTAGTTGAGCACTCCGCTTCTCCCATCAAATCCAGCTCTGAGATTCCCCGATTATCCGCTCATGGATAATTAGTTTTACTTGGATCTCGGTGTTCCATCTAGTCGTGAGGTCTTCCTTTCAATGATTAATTCCATTAGCCAGAAATAACAGTGCCGAAACTATAGTAATAGACTGTAGTGTACATTTCCACAATAATAAGGTATATACAAGAGAACACGATGTCCCGGGAAGAAGCATGGTCTAAAATCAGCAAGTAAAAAAAAAACAGGAAAAAAAAGAAATTTGAACCCAGATTATTTGTCATTTGGATCGGGTAAAAGGGTCAAAAGAAAAAGGTGGGGGATACAGGAGGAAAAGGTCAAGGATCCTAAATCGACGTCTCGCCAAAGAAAGAAGACGAATGGCAGATTGCGGATTGTCGGCTGGTCACGGTGTGAGATCAGTGTCCTGGCTAACATGCGGATGTAAAAAAGAAATTCCGATGTAGAAATTCGTATAGAGGATGAAATAAAAAGAAGACGGTATAACTCGAGAAAAATCCATTGTAAAAAGGATCTGTTGTATATGTATATCTGCAGTAAAATTTGTCACCTTATTTTATTTGTTTCGCTGGTCTAACATCATTTAAACGACGGCCATCTTTTCCCGCCAGATAACTCATAGGCTGAATGCAAAACTGATTCGCGAGATAAACGTTACGTAACAATAGTTGGACTAAGGTCCTCGAGTCTCAGCCATAAATACACAGGAGACTCCGCGAGGCTTTACTGCTGTTCACGTTGTTATCTTAACCGAGGTATACAACCACGCGAGAATCTCTGAAGAAAGTCTTATTATTATTTTCTTGGTTGGCTCGCTTCCATTTTCCAATAGAATGAATACACGGGGCTCCTATAATCAACCCCCCGTGGAACCTTTATCTTCACAGAGTACACTGTAGCTGTCTGAATATTTTTAAATGACCTTCCTGGAGGGTTGCGCGAAATAATTTACGCGTAGATAGAATTATGAATAATTATGAATTCAGATTTTTCTTCTCCATCTCTCGATCCGGGATTTGGCCGAACGAACGAGTGGGCGTCGATATCGGTATTTCTCCATTGTGCTACGGGCTTCGCGAAATCTTTCAGGAAACTTTATGAGTTTTCGCAGCCCCGTAAATTACCTGAAAAACAATTTTGTGCTCTTTACATTCAACCTTCCTGATCGAACTTCGAAATTCTCTCGTCATGCAGACTCGAAGTTCTAGAATCGCGAACGAGCTCATTTGCACGTGAAAATCGATCGAGTAATTTCTTTTTTTTTTTTACTGTAATCGCGCACCTGCTTGGTGAGAGAACGACTTTGTTAGTGGAAGATGAAGAGTTTGTTTAATCGCTGCTTGACCCCTTTACATTAGCTCCGTGCAGTTCGAGCGGTGAGAGCTTCGAGTACTTTGCGAACCCTGCTCTGGATACTTATAGACGCTATACGGAACGTTTTTGCGATCTGCCTTACCTACGCTCTGTGACGTATAGAATTCTTTTTTTTTTACAGATTTGCCCTGGTTCGGTGAGCCTTTAAACAACCTGACAGTTTCAGTCGGACGAGAAGCCATTTTCACGTGTATCGTTGAAAATCTTGGACCTTACAAGGTAAGCATCGTGAGACTCGACAGAGTCTGGCATCAAGTACGTATATTATTCTTTACGACAGTCATGAATAAATTAAATTAGTAAATTGGATATTTTATACGAGTTTCAACAGTCCTGAATAGTACGTGTTTGTCGAAGGTGGAGAATTCTGGGGATATAATTATAAATAATTTTGCAACTAAGGACTCTGCTAATATCACTACGCGATCTTGAGAAACTCCATTAAGTTGGAATAAAATCCCGTGGAGTGTAAGTTCAGCGGTTTGTTAAGGGATTCTCTCTCTCTCTCTCTCTCTCTCTCTCTCTCTCTCTCTCTCTCTTGCTCCATTTGAGGCATTCGAATTTTCTCTCGCTCTTCTCATTTACCATCCTCTCCCTTTACTTCGCTTTAGACAATGATTTTCATCCCCATGGAAACGCTTTTCCACCCTGAACCACCATATCTTTCCTGAATCGGTATACCGGAGTGAGTAAGTTGCGCCCAGTACGCGCAGACACTTATTTCCAATGTAACTGAGCACTTGGACTCATTTTATAACTATATATTAGACGGTTACTATAAGCGAGTGGTCTTTGTTTTATACTTAAATATTTAATAGAGTCAATACGATTCCTATCGAGGCAGCTGCATTGTTGGGGTTCGGAAATGAAAGTGCCTCTGGGTCGTGATTTAGAAAAACGGGTTGCTGCAACCGAGACTCCTTGTAGTAGAAAGTATCGCTGATTACTCGCCACCGGAAATTACCATTCCTGACGTAAAAGGAATTTTATCTCGAAATTCCTTAAATCTTCGTTGGCCGAAGTCAGCGTTGAGATTTATTGATACCTGCTCTGCACCTATTTCCTGGCTACTGAGTAAACATTACTTTGGGCTCTTTCTACCGTAAGAATAAAATTTCAGCCAAGTTCAATTACACCGGAAGTCATTTTATTTCTCTTTCGTTCCTCGTCGTCCGCGACTTCTAACTGTCGTAGAATACGTTATCTCATAGCGAGCTATTCTCGGTAGCTATCTGACGCAATTTACCTAATACGGCGAATGCACGTTAAATATAACGATACGAGGTACTGAGGTACGGAATTAGCCGGTTTCCGGTGACAGTGTGGGACTCGCGTGTCTCCCACTTTATATTATACCATCGGTCCGTGAAATTTTCCTAATTCTATTAAAAAGTCGAAATTACTTGCCGCCGGAAATACCGAGATAATTTCGCTGGGCGTCGCGCACTGCCTTTATATCCCCTAAACCTAATTGAAGGAGGTCACTTTAAATTTTGACTGTGAGGTCTGGACGAGTCCCGTTAGGATGCGGCAAGAAATTTCGTCGCGGCGTTAGAAACGCCTCGTAGCTATTAACGTGTAACCCGATTTTCCACGTTACGAGCCAAATTAAATCAGTCTCCCTCTGGCACGTTAAATTTCTACGAAATATACATTTCGTTGAGCAAAGAGTCACCTTATAAATTTTCTTAGACGCGTTCGTCAACCTCATCTCTCTACTATATTCTCTTAATAAATAAAGAAATTTATTTTATTTATTTTTATCCTATACCTGGGAAATCTGTCAATTAATCAGTGACTCGGAAAACATTCTCAACGCGAGAGGGTTAAATTGTAAAAAATTATGGCTCACAACGATATTTCACGGAAATGAAGCGGCTCAGGTTATTTAAGCTTAAGCTGAAGCACGTCGCGATGCATGCTGGGAGCCGGAGGAAACGGTCCTGGTGCACTTAGCCTGAAGTATTAAGGATTGAGGGAGGCGAAAGTTTAGGGATCTACATACTACACGTGCATGCGTTGTGTGTGTATACATATATGTATATAGCTTAGAAGTTGCATCGAGGGTTGTGATTATTCTGGCAAACCGACCGGAGTATTAATTATTCATAATACGATAGCCAACGTGAATAGCATCTTGCTGGAATAGTTGGCTGATGATTTGGAGCAAAACCAAAGGAAGCCAAGTCGAAACCAGATAGATTCTAGTTAAGAAATGGCTAAGAGCTGAATTATGTACCAAGATTGAAATTTAGATGTTGGTCTTTAATAAAGAAATTATTAAATAATTACGAGAGTTGAAAGTTGCCTGTAGGTGTCCCGAGTTTTCATCGTTCTTGGTGAAATATTGAAATGAAGTCGGTGATACAGCTCGGGTGAAGGAGGTAAAGGAAGCTGGGAAAGTTCATGGGGTTGATGGTCGGAGCAGCAATCCCAGGTGATTCGCAGACGAGTTATCAATCATTCCACAGTTCTAATTATTCATGTACACGGTTCTAGGTAGTTAAATAAAATTTCTTTATACCGTTGGATTCTTCTTTCTTGGATATCGAGAACGTTTTCTTTTTTTTAAGTTTTCGCTGACCCAGCAAAGTCAATCGTATGGAAGTACGAAAGTATTACTGCCGAAGTTTTATAGATTTTTGTGGTGCTGGGGTCAAAGGGACTTCCGGTTAAGTTCACCAACAGAAAACGGGCTCTTGCCTGGAAATTCTTTGGTATTTGTGAATTCGCACAGAACTTCTGGGGAAATTGCCAAAACTGTTTGGCACTTGTTCCGAATTTTTTTTTTTTATAAAAGCAGTCCATGCTTTCCTATCGATTCGATAGTCAATCAAGATCGTTTTTATCGAGTCGAAAACATTCGTCTTGCTGTGCATCGCATTGTTCATAATTTATAGTCTTACCTTACAATGGTCCGAGAGACCTTCTCGGAATGTGATACCTGATTTTGACACTTGACATATGTTTCTTCGTTGGACGCATTGCGTGAGGCGAAGGTTGAATCCTTTGCTTGGACATGGTCGGTATTGATGAAGGTATTACGCAACAAACGCTGAGCGTTTGGATGCAATTTTTTTCCATCCACTCTACGGGGTTCTCGTGAATTTATGGTAGGAGTTACTCCTCTCCCTTATACCAATCGTAATTTCGATCCACCTTCAGTCGGTACATAGAGTCAGATGCAGCACCAGGGATCTGCTAGATAAATACTGAATCGTCAATCATCTGTGTTCCATCGAAAGAGCTCTCACGCAATTTCGCAATCCTTAGGCCTCTCATTGGACCTGTACCTTCGGTTATTCGATAACAAAAAAAGAAATGAAACACGGAAGGAATATTTTTCGAAACGATATTTTATTATTAGGTTGGAACATAACCTGAAAACTATCTCGACATTAGTCTCAAACTTTAGCTGTTGGAAGTTTCTACGAGTACGGGTATAAGTACTAGCTTGCGTGTCCAGGGCAGAATTACATATTGATTAAAATAGTATTTGCTCTCGAGGAAAAATGTAACGAAAAGTTTCTATAAAAAATTGACATATTATTATGTGCCAATCTTATGGTAAATGTTATACCAAGTTAAAGAAGTGATTAGATTGTCCCAGAAACGTCATAGTAAGGAGGCACTCGTCACATGACAAAGTTATTGATTTCTTTCGGAATTAATTATTAATAATAATATATTTTTGCTTTCAGGAATAATCAATAGAGTCGTTATTCGGTACGGTATTCTCATTAAATGAGATAGTATATATATATACTACCCAGTATAACATTAACGAAATTGTCTTATCACACATAGCGGAAATTCTGAAGATAATTTCAGAACGTTATAAAGACGTCCGAAATATATCGTTAGGAAGCCGAAATCGCGTGCAAAGGATTTGAAATAAGGTCTGCCGACAGAATCCTGGACACCATGGGGCGAAAAAGGACGAAGAAAATAAAGGATTGATGAGAGTCCAAGGAGAAAGAGGGATTCGAAATCTCCGTGTGATAAAGAAACGAATAGCTAGGGCAGATGTTTCTTGATGGCTAGTAAATTTTCATGTAATACCGCGAAGGAAAATCATATCGCGTTTGCGTGTTTCCGACAATTTTCACTTTAATCGTAAGATTCCAGCCAGTTGCACATCGATGCCCTAAATCATACGTAGTGCGTCAGCCATCTGGACTCTGCATGGCTTCATTGCTGGTCAATCAATAAATTTTGAAACATTCGAGTCCCGTCGTTATGCACGTGTACCGATAGTAATTCCCTTTGCGGAATTAACAGGCTGATTGGGAAGTGACATTTGTTTTTCGAAAAATTCGTACATATGTGTATACGCATTTAACCGTACATATGGGGTCACGTATGATCGCGGTAAAAAATTGTAGTTGGTATGTGTACGCTGGTAATTTTTTGCGAAAATATAAAAAAAAAATAATAGTAATTTACTTTCGAAGCGATTAACGAAAATAGGTAGGCACATTTACTGTTATTTACGTCATAGCTATTAACGTATAGGTACTGTATCTTTTTCACTCATGTACAAAATCCATTATAGTTTCAGTTTCTGTACTTTTCCCATTTCGTTCTTGATAAAATATAAATAATTTTCTTAACCTTGTTGATTCCCAACGAAAGTTATCCTGTTCGTGTATGCTGTGTCGCGATTAACGCAAGTGAATATTGTCGAGAAATAACGGGTACGAGAAGTACCGATCGATGCCATTTTCCCTAAACGCAGCTTGCCGACTAATGACATTTTGCTGTGAAATGGCAAAAGACTGAGTGGGATCTATCGTGCGTCTAAATGTCATCAGCGATTATTATGAAATCGTCCACGTGGATCATAATTAATGATTTTTTGCTTGTAAAAGTTCAACACAGTCAACTGTCCTACAGAGAACCTGCAGTACGTGTCACAGTACGAGAATCGATTGTTTGTCGCAATGTCGTCCGACTGTCGTTCTCATGAGTACCAGTCGATATGAAAGAAAAAAAAAAAAATAACCAGCAAAAGTCTAGTATAGAAGCTCGAAAGGACGATTGAGTAGCTAGTAGAGTAAAGTAGATGGGATGTAAAGGGTACGAGTAGCGGTTTGACGTACGACGATTCAATCAACACAGCGTATTGTCAACGCCGCGACGGAGACGTCAAGCGTCGACGGATATCCGCGGGGTGGCGATATGAAAAATGATACCTGACGGGAATAGAACCCGACGGAATGCTTTCTCGCGTGTTACATATATAGGAAACTGCTAGCAGGTATCTCTTGGTGGCATGTAGCAAGGCTGTCGGGTAACAGGGTGATCCGCGAGATGAAGTCTTCCCTGAGCATCATCCATCAGGACTGCCTGATGTGTGAGCGGGATTAATCCAGTGTCGCGAGTTCAATCCGTACAGTTTTTACCTCGAGATGGTCACACGCAGAGAACTGTTTCGGCGAGAATGGATAAGTTTGAATGTCGGGAAAGATCCAATAGGGATGCTGGTTACGGCGAAGATCATTTTTTTGATAAGACACCCCATGGCGTTCAGAAAGGTAGATGGTCTTCCGTATGGGAAAAAAATTTGTTGGATGAGTTTGTAGGTTAGATTAGAAAATCCTCTTATCTCTGTACAGTCCATCCTAGAACTAGTGGTAGAGTTGAAATTTAAGTTCGCACGAACGAGGACTTCGAACGTACAAGTGCAATTAACAATTGACTGTACTCCGGTTGTCTATTAAACCTGTTCCTAATGCAGTACCGATTGGCGGTCGTTTGAACAACCAATAGAATTGTATTTTGCTAGCTAGTAACACGTGACGTTTGATCGCCGGTGTAAAAGGTTAAACCCTCGACTAACTAGCAAAGCAGGGGAAGCAATGATTACACGGGTGGTACTACTGGGGACTAATTTAGCGACCGTAGGAGTTGGACCAAATTCAACCAACCCAAGTCATTCGGCCGGGCGCGTCCTATGGATTCTAGAAACTTTCATGGTATAGATAGATGGTTATCCTGACGGTCTCGGATAACACAGCAAATTAACCCCCAGGATTAACCTTCGACCTGGGTCGCGCTCTGTCAATTCCGTCCTAACGTTATCGCGACAATTAATAGCGCCATCATTTAGTTTATCGTGCAGTCCCGGTCACCGACTGCAATTCGCATCACGCGTTTCCGGTTATTCGGAAATCTCCTTCAGATAATTTATACCCTTGTTTACAACCCCCTACCAAACTCGTTGACTGTATTACAAGACCATGAAAAATTTCCATCTGCAGTTAAGACATATCCTATTCTGATTGATCTCCTGATTACAGAGGCGAACCTACCTCTGTAATGACCTAGTACCCAGCTCCACCTTGTTCCAATGACACCAGGTTAACGAGCGACTGAAATATCGATCAGTCAAAGTTTTCACGAGGTGCTTAATTCACACGCCCTTTCGTCACGGTCCTCTAGGATCGATATAGAGTCCAAGTATTTCCGTTCCTTTTTTCTTCGCTGATTACCCGTGGAAATTATTACGTGACACGCGACACTCAATTGGAGGAGGTCCACGTCCACTGGAACGGAAGTGCTCGAGCCGTGTCATTTTTCATGGCAGCTCATGACTTTTCTCTTCTTCGCCAGGATATCGTAGGAATTAAGGGACTTCCTGCAGCCTATCACGAAAAGGGTATTAGGGTACACCAGAGACTGACGTACGGTGGAAAAAGCTGGTGCTGGATACCGTAAGTCTCTAGGATTTCGCAGATGCTGCAGAGATCCTGATATTATCCAGCTGAACGTGGATTTCGCTCGAGATCAAATTTTACCGTATACCAAAGACAGTTGCTGTTAAGCATTTCAAATAGGAATCAATATCAACACTTATCAATGGATATATCGACCATTTCAAAAATGTACTAAAGGACTTGCGATATTTCTCATAAAAAGTGGTTACCAAGAAAATTTCTGTATTTCAGCATACTCGACCCCAAAAGTACAAGCATTTCTACGAATCTACCTGTAATGATAAAGTTAGCCTATACTCAAAAATTATTTTTGAGATAATTAAGATGGTATTCGACGTTCGAATCGTTCTACCGTATCTGCATTGTAGTAATAGTAAATTAAAAGTTTTTAATTTTATAAAAAAACCTGTATCGTAGTCGCATCTCGAAATCTCCCCTGTAGCCAACGCATAACTACAGCATTGCTTTTCGCCATAGTCCGATATGAAAAATTCAAATATAGTCTTATTAAGTAATGTGAAAATAATTAATAACAAAAAGAATGATTTTTTGAAAACGCTCAAGGTACAATCCCTCAAAGCATGCACTTTAGTGCAACACTCGAAAGAATCAAAGTTGCTTTCGCACAAAGGTTATTGCCATAAACTCACTCTGAACGAGTAACCAAAAAGTGGATGTACGAATTGCTTAAAGATTTTCATCGTGGAGTCCTGGACCAGGTCTATCTTCAGAAAAGGTAACGAATTCTTTGACACTAAAAAAAGAAATGCAACTTGCACCAGGTAGGCAACTGCAACGTCACGGACAGAAATAATTACTGGTGCAATTCACAGTGTTGGCACACAAAGGCACGCCTTTCCAGAACTCCTCTGGCCGTTGCACTCGACGTATCCTTCTTCCTCGTACAATTTAACTCTCATCTCACCGGCTAAGGTGAAATCTTTTAAATCCGTTTCCCCCGCGTTAACATCCCACGTCGTTCTTACTTTGAGGGCTTAACGTATAATAATCGCACGTGACTTTGTCAATTTCCTTCCGGTAATGAGATGCACCGGGGAAACCCGACTACACCTCGTTCAATACCGCCGACCGAGGAACGGCGAATAATAACATTACATACGTGGCTCTTTGCACGTATACGGATACCTTAATGCATTTCTGCACCACACATTCCGCACTTCTCTGCGCTACTCCAAATATATCTGCGCTAGGTTGCAGTATCAAAGGAAACCTGCTAAGACGTTATGCATCGTACAGGCGAATATAGAATCGTCGGTCCCTTTGCTATTCACTTTGGTGCTTGCCGAAGACAATCAAACGCACATGTTTCGTACTTTGCATATTCTAGCGAAGCTGCACGCTCGCGAGGTTGCTTCTGAATTGAATGTAAAATATACTGATAAAGAATCGCACTGCGATAGTATTTCAACGTTGAATCGAGTCTGTTGCAAGGAGTGAGCGAACCTGAGAAAAATGGGTCGACTTTATACTTTGGCATTGCAAATGAAATATTTCAGCTAGGATTCTTAACGAAGAATTTTAAGAGTTTGCATGTACGATTGAATATACTGTATCTTCAATAGAAATGCATCTTGGTGTCGTTCTGGAATTTTGTATAGCATTTCGAGTGATGCCAAAGGAGGGTAAAAGGGTGAGTGGTAAACAAAAAGGGTAAAAGAATATATACAGGGTGAGGAGAGAGAGAGAGAGAGAGAAATAGTACATCGTTCCGATTTGCATTGGACAAATGCTTAATTAACACGCGACGAAGGTAGTTCGCGCATCGTTACCATCCTTTTTATACGATAGAGCATCGAGGCTCTGACTTTGAGCTTTCGCCTACGTATATACAATTCTGACGTAAGAGTGACTTATTTTAAGACACTTCACCCGTAGTGCTAAGCTATGGGGTGAAAGTGACGTAAACGAAAATTTGCTTCATATTCTTTATTTTTTTCATTTATCAACCGATTCGAAAGGCAACTTGACTATAGTTATTATCGTTAAGCTCACTCACTGTCTTATAGTCCGAACGCGTAAGCGCCGACGTCCCTTCGAACAATCTCCACAAGTGAAATCTCTATGGTGCTTTTCAGGTGGCGTGGCTTCGCGTCGACACGCAGACTATTCTAACGATAGCGAGTCACGTTATCACGAAGAATCACCGGATCGCGGTGACGCATAGCGGGCATCGTACGTGGTCCCTTCACATAAAGGACACGCGAGAGACGGACAGGGGTTGGTACATGTGCCAGGTCAACACCGACCCGATGTCAAGCAAAACTGGCTTCCTCGAAGTAGTTGGTAAAACCAATTAAAAATATAAAATGAAAAAAATTAGACTAAAGATTCCATGTTAAATAACACGTAAAACGATAAAGATGCCCGAACGTATCCAAATTATGAAGAAGGAGAGTAAACGTAGCGTTATTAAAATTGTAACGTCGATTTACTCACTGATATATTAAAAAGAAGCAAAATAACCATTACAATGTAAATTGCGGGGTAAACTTGTTTCCCAAGCCCAGGGTAAACTTTCTATCCGGAGTAAACTCGAGAATCAAATTCCCGGGTAGGAGGTTAGCCCGGTAAGCCTTATCCAAAAGGAGATCAAAGATTATTCCTGGGATACCGGCTTTTCGAGTTTCTGAGGTTCTGAATTGGCTCGTGTCCTCTTGGCAATTCTCTTGAAGTGCCACCGGAGGAAAATGACAGTCCATTTACCGGAAGGAGGTTATTAGCTTAAAATTTTCCCGGGAGGAGATTCGCGCGTGTGTTACCGATTCGCTGTACAGAAGTTACGAGCAAACGTGCAAAAAGTAATCGGGTTGGATTTTAACGGCAGTAAAAAAAAGGTACACGCATCCTACAGGACCGCCCAGGTTTTTCTGGCTCAGTCGATCTTTGACGATACCATGCAAATATATGTAAAGCATACTCGGGGTCGGAGTACCTACGTGATTGCACTCTTGGAGGGCTATTAAACACCTTCCTGGCGACGTGCCCCTAGCGCTAATAACCCTTACCCTATTGGCCCGCCCCTAGTTTTCTGTCTCACTCGGACTCGTATTACCCCTCGCATGCTCTCTGCTTTCCACCACCTGCTGCAAGTAGCGTCGGTCGAGTGTATAAACATGGCTTAACCCCGGGGCGAAACCCCTCGTTAAATTCCTCTTTATCATGCACCGGAGAATTGCAAGCGCGAGGCTATCCAGGCGTGAAAATAAGAGATCGGTCAGGGTTCGCGATAGCATCGTGCTTTTTGTTATGGGAAATGACTGTACACGGAACATTGTTGGATGGGGATAGCCATGGACACGTTACTCCCAGATACACACGTTATTCCCAGTCGGTGCAGTCGACGTAGAAAACTCTCAATGCCGGCTCATAAAGCACTGTCGCGTGACTGTGCGAACTAATAAATCTAACGCAATTGTTTCCCCGTATCAATAAATAGTATACGGCTGAATGTGGTTTTTGTTTTTCGATGAAAACTCGAGTAGCTACGATAGGAATGGATCGCATGTCCGGTAAACTTTGACGGAGATGCACTTGTTATGGAGTGAAAAGTCATTTTTCATTTACGGATCTTTCGTCTATTTTTCGGTTAAAATAACATCTTTTCTGCTTTTCCACAGAGGTTTCACGTGATTTTCTTTATTTAGAAATCCATGACAAAATTACTCTCACACGTACTGCCCTCTGTAGTGGAAAATTTTTTCACTTTTTTTTCTTCCGTACCTCCACTCGAACCAAGTACCAGGATCTCGACACCCTTTACGAGGAGGTTATAAACATTGCAAGAGTCCTTTGTCTTCCGGACACGTTCGGACAGATATCATTTCCCAAACCCATGTCTCCCTGTTTCCTTCTACCGTTTTGTCGCTACCCTAATGATTTTAGGGATCACGAATGCCGACTCATTCCCGAGCAGAATTTCCTACCCGGGGATGCTGATTCTCAAAACTGAGATTTTTTTGTCTTTTATTCGCAGATAACCTGGGTATAGGTAGTAACGTACCTATTCTCAAGGGTGAAACTTTACGACAGTCCACCTCATACGTATAACTCTGGCGCATTATTTTTCTCTGGTACAACACGATCCTGATATCTATCCGAGTAACAGGCTTTCATATAGGGTGGATGTCCCCGTAACGTTGCTATTGTTTCAGTGCCTCCGGATATCCTGGACGATCCCACCAGTACGGACATGGTCGTTCGCGAGGGTAGCAACGTCACGTTACGTTGCGCTGCCACAGGAACGCCTGAGCCGACTGTCACCTGGCGTCGCGAAGCTGGTGGTACGATAATTCTGTCAAGTTGGCACGAAGGTAGGATAAAAAAAATTGTATAAAGTACACGTGACATTTTAAAGATTCTTTTTTACTGGATAAAAGGACAATTCTCTTCTTTGGCGTATACCACCCCATACTATACCGTTAGATGAATAAGTACTAATTTTTTTTAAACGTTTGCTAATAATATCAGATTAGCGAAATGCGATTTGCCTCGTTAGGAGAGAAGGGCAATAGAAATTATGAAAGATAAAAAATATCAAGCTGGTAAACGCTGTCTTTTCTCGAGACAGAAAATTACGGGAACTTTTCTTACGGGGTTTACCAGTCACGATTACATTTTTATGGACAATTGAATTATTGATTATATATTTTCTCTATTTTCATCAGTCAGTCTTCATATTGTACGTAATCAGTCATTCATTCCCCGTATTATTTTACGTTTCAATTAGCCCGGGCAAATCTTTTATTACCCGAGGCGACTTTGGTTAGCTAAGCTCAGTAGATACGTATTACGTTCAACCCAGTTGGTCGAGCCTTGTTGGCTGACTAATTGCGTGCAGAAATTTTTGGCGACGGGCGCCATTGTACCAGAATTAAAAAGATCTTTCGAGTTATCCCCAGGAAGAAGGAGAACGTGTCGAGGGTGCAGGGACGTGAAATATTTTCCCTCTCGAGGATAAGTGCATGTTAGGGGCTCGATAAGGGGGATAAGGCGCCGAGTGTGGAGCATATCAGAGACACTTTAGAGTGTTGTCAGGAGGACAAGAGATTGGGAAAGGAGGTGAAGGGGGTGGCGAGGGAAAAACTCAAAGGAGTAAAGTGAATCGAGGGAGATCCCTGTGATTTATTCAGCATTTGAATATTTTATCCATCGCGCATCTTTCGAAAAATCGCATTAGACACTTGTCGCGTATCCCAAGCATTGAATCCTTATAGGGACGTGGCTGCATTATCGTTATGGGTAATCAGCGTGAGAAATAAAATATTCCGTAGCACATTTCGCCCCGGTAACAAACCATTCCCCCGTCAGGGGTGAACTAAGACATTAAGAAGCAAATGGAGAAAACAAGGAAAGAGAAAGAAAAAGTTTCTGTTTGCCGTCAGCCGCGTGTAAAGTCCCTTCCGAGTTCGCGTTCACCGGCTGCTACGATTTCATGGTGGAAACGCATTTTCGCCAGATTAATTCTCAACAGGTGTCCTCGGATGTTTGTTTCCCGTACGAAGCGAAACGTTCGTCTTAAGAAGGATCCATTATTCTTCATGAGAAGCTACGAATGGCCTTCCATTACACCATCGTCTTAGCTTCATCCCTCTACCCTCCAGCCATCACCGTCAACCCCTCCTCGCATTCGTTGCGAATAGGACGTTTTTTGTTGCTTTCTTTTCTTTATTTTTCCTCCACCCCGACTTCAACTTACCCCTAAATCAACCCCTGCAGTTTTCTCGTTTACCTTATGCCCTCGTAAGCCGTAACGATTGTGTCGCGAACCGACTGTTGAAGTTAAACGGAATCATCGTTGCAAATGTTCCAGTGGCCAGCATCGAGGGTCCCGAGATGGAGATAATACGTGTCACGAGATTGCACATGGGACCATATCTCTGCATAGCATCGAACGGTGTACCACCTACAGTCAGCAAGCGAATTGTTCTCGTTGTTCATTGTAGGTACAATTTGAATTTTCATATTTTCATACACGTGACGTATAACGCAGGCACGCGTGTACTCCACGTGTGACGTTTCCGGTTCCACGAAACGTTAATGCCGGCACTTGACGTAGACGTAGCATTTCAATGGGACGATCTTCAGAGGCATTGTTTCACGAAATAAAAAAAAAGTCCTGGACATTCTACCGTTGTTCGGTCTCTTATCTCCTCTTTTCATTTTACCAACCTTCTTCCCCCGGGCACTTTATATTCGCGGCGAAAGAGGTCCTTGAAATTTCGGAATATGGATGCCAAAACGACCAAGGGAGCCGAAAATACCCTTGCGTCCCTCGCAGGGATCTCGAGAGCGCATACCAATATTTTATCAAGCGTTTTGTCAAATATACGATTTTTTTTGCGTCGCTGTAACCACCTGAAAGTGTTCCATTTATTATACCGGTACAGTCTCAAAAACGTCATTGTGCTTTTTCTATATCGTCCTGGCTAGTTATTGCCTATTCTATACAGATACAACCATCTATCAAGGTAAGCACGAAGCTCGACTTCAGGATTACACACCAAAAGCCACGTTATCTATTCATATTTTACCGTCGCGATGGACACGAAAAATCGTACAAACGCGAGCTTTGGGAATACTTTGATTAACGTACGACAAAAAAAAGCTCCCTCTCCGTGACTCCTATATTTTTCCTCGACATGTTCAAAAGCTTCAAACGGCATTATGCGACTTCATTCGTACCAGACTTACGCGTCTGCCCGTTTCTCACAGTCATTTTCAAAGCTTCTCATTGATTCGCCGCAACACAAGTCTTTGATTTTAAGATTAATCGAAACGTTCCTCTATCGACAGTTCCGCCAATGATATGGATTGAAAATCAGCTGGTAGGAGCTTACGAGGGTCAGACAATTGTCCTGGAGTGTCACAGCGAGGCCTATCCGAAGCCAATAACCTATTGGACGAAGCCAACGAACGAGACCATCGTAAATGGTTAGTATGAGCTTGCATTAATTTTTTATTAATTTATTCGCCTAACCGCGCGACGCGTCTCCTCTGACGATTACTCGTCGCTACTTCAACACAGCCAGTGGATGCTGTCGGCTGAACGGGGAATTGTTACGCCGCGTTGAGCTTTAATTGCCCCGGACCAAGGTTAGCCCTGCAAGCTCAGTGGATATTAACGATACAAATGCGTGCAACGCCTGGCCTTTTCCCAGCAGCACCTGTCCGGCACCCTGAGCTTTAATTATTTCAGCAGGGATCTTGAAAAGCAGCATTGTAATCAGGCCTTGGAGCTTTTACGAATTTCATTACTTATTACTAAACATTGAACCGGACGGCTTTTCTTACAGCCCTTACTCCCATAACAGCCAATAGCTCAAAGCTCTAATGGCGTCTATGCTTTATTTCCCTTCACGTCGTATTAAAAGCTTTACAAAAATTTATCGATAAACTCATATATACATATCCCACCTAACCGCGTACACGTGCTATATCGTTCGGGTAGACGTTACACGTGTATTAAATGGCGCGCGAAAAGTTTCATTACGTAAAGCGGCGCGAGACTTAAATAGGCTGTTTTATTGCTGCCAGGTTCGCCGGGCGTCTCTGGTTATCCACAGCAACGCGATACGTTGCTACGTTAGGCATTATGGAAAGAAGGCTAATAAAAAGGAATTAGCTACTTTTAGCCAGACTGAAGGCGTAAACTGCATTCGTGCACAGTTGACCCATATTCCGTTCTTCCTCTATTAGTCAAGAACCGAGTATACTCGTTGGGGGGCTGGAATGCTGCTATTTTGCTACTAGCGTATAAAGCTACGAGTGTCACAGACAGTACTGGTACAGCGTGTCTATAGTGCTTACGAAGATCCATAACAGCGATAGCATTTCTATTTTTCTTTTTACAGATAACAACTACAGGGTCGAGACAGTTACCATGGGTTACGAGAGTACTATGAGACTGACCATAAACTCGGTGAGATCACAAGATTTGGGAGCGTTCAAATGTGCCGCCACGAATTCTCTCGGCGAGACCGATGGAAAGATTAAAATATACAGTAAGTTGTTATTTGGAATCGGTAAGTATTGTCAAGCATTCGTAAACATCGTCATGTATTATATATGTAGTTTCGATAAATCGATATGATATGAAAATAAAATGGTACTAGGTACTTGTACTCGCACGAGTTCATGCTCTCGAATTATAGACGAGTACATTGATTGAACTGAAATTACAAAAAGAATTTGAATTACGTACTTGAATATCAAATGATATTGCCTGTTAGAGTTTGCCTCTTCACAAGTTCCTGTATCTCCCTTTAATTGTAGTTATGTAAATACAAATTTGGTGTTGGACTATTTCGGAGACGATTTCATTAAAGTATTGGCTATTTTGAGGAATGGAATGGATGTTTTGAGGGTATAGAGAGAGGTGTCACAAAACTTTTTCAATTTTTTTTTCAATGCTAGATACCCAGACTTGTGATGGGCTTAGAAAATGTTTTGTTAGCTCAGAATTCCAATTCTGTCCAATCGCTATCAATCCTCAGTATCAATCCTATTGTCCTCGAACTGTACTATCGACACATTTATATATCTGACTCTAAGGAGATTCGACCTCCTGTGTCTAGTACGTATGTCACACATGACCGTGCATCCTTCTATTCCCATTACGTAGGTAATGGTAATCAGTAATTGTCACAGATGTGTGAGCCTGCACATGATTTCGCGCTCGCGCACTTAACGTCCCAACAAACCAGCGCGTCACGTGGGAAAGAAGGTTTGTTGGATTTGGTCTCCCTCGTTAGCTAATGAAACTACGTCACAACGATGACTTCCGAATGAGAGAGAGTGCGACAGAGCGAGATGGCGAGACTGGGTGACAAAGCGAGAGGAGCTGGTCTGGAGGTTCGAGAAACGTCACGTGATACGTCACTGTGTTACTCGAGCGTCTCTCATGCGCGCTAAGTGGCATGCGATGTAAAGCCACGTTCATTCAAGCCGTAGATTATGCCTATTTACGCTCTAGCGAGACTTTAATTGATTGCTCGCCTAATTAAAAGTTGGCGGTGGTTCGTAGAAATTGTTGGATTCATTGAAAGATTCTATTGAAAGTGGCACAAGGGTCGTTGCTGCCGTTGCAGCTGCAGCTGGCTGGGACACAATGCCGCAGTTGATTGTAAAAATATTCCGCGCTGATATACTTGGTCCACAATATTCTTTATTATTGGTAATCACTTGGCGATGACTTTTGAGAGTTTCATTAGGCGGCTTTATATGGATTTAATGGTAATTTCAAGGCTTGGCTTGCCAGTCGGTTCAATGTAAATAATAAAGTTAAGTGTGATTGTACTTGTGGTTAACGTCGGGATGGTTGGCTCGATTATTCCCAGTTAAAATCAGTTTACCTCATTAACGCTAAGTAAGTGCCACTTAATTAGGGAAATAATTAGGTATTATCAGATGTCGGCTATACGTTACGTAAGGGAGTAGAACGAATTTCTATTGATTTCTAAATCTCGTGTACGTAAGATTTTTGTTTTATTATTAATATTATTCACTTTTTTATATCCTCACTTTTCTCTCGTTTCTTTTTACCTTCCCAGTGCATCACGGGTAACCAATCTGCTACGGATTTTGGTGAAACGTCACGTGCAATCCCGAAATGTCAGCGCCAATCACTCTTTACAAAAATATTTTACTCAACTGATCATTCTCGGGATACGCGTTCCTCTTTTCAATTGCGTTTCACATTGCTTTTTCAATTTCATGTTTTATCTTCGATTCCCATTTCCATTCGAGATGATTAAAGATAGTTCCCCGTGAAGGTCCGTACAATCCCACCCCTTGGTAGGTGTGTTTAGAAAATTCGGATTCTCTATTCACAGCAAAACTTTTTATTATCCCATTAATTTCAATGTAAGGAACAAATAAGTATATATATATATATATATATAATTCTGTACATTTTTGTTTGTCTTAGGAATTACAGCACCGTCAACAACGCGACGCCCAAATGCCAGAAGGGATTCGAAGAAATTATGGAAAGCCGATAGCTCTCATGAAAAAGTGAGTGCCGGTAAGGAAGAGGATGCGATTTCCGTGGATGAGGAAATCGACGAAGAGCCAATAAATTTTCATTCATCGACGGCCTCCTCCATATTTCATCGACACTTCACGAATCTCGAATCGCTTGGGATGACCATCCTCCTTTGCGTCGCCTTAAGGCTATTCGCATAGAACTACCAATACCCGAGACTTCGCACCCTCGTATACGCGGTGCCGTTTTAAATCGTCCGCGCGCGATAAATTAAATGGATTCAAGGATGTACGAAGCCATATTGCAAACCAAGCCACTACCCATAATCCAATTAGCGTGGGTGATTAAGGTATTGGGAAGATGAGTGAGGAATCTCTTCGTCTCTCTTCCCTATCGAGTATTATCAATTGAAATCGATATCTCGCAAATCGACTTATCCGTAATTATCGGCTGATAGGAACGTGTCAATCAACGATTCCATGACGTGAGAATTCGCGACTCACGTATAAAATGTCTTCCAACGCGGAAATTGGATAAAAGGATTGAAGACTCGATGTATCGAAGCAGATAGCGAAAATACTCAAGTGTAAAAATTGCACGGGTCCTCTGAGGGCTTAATCGAAGGATAGTAAAGGAGCGAAAGTAACCCGATTAATATCGTTAGTGATCGGTCGTAAAAATAGTTAAAGTCAAACGATAATCAGTGGCGTGCTCCTATGACATTTTCCTTTTATTTAAAGCTGGAATAACTGGCAATAAATCGTTTTCACCCGATCACGTGGTTTCAGTTTATTCAGGGCTTTTCGCCATTAACGAAGTGTAACCCCGCGAGTGCCTAAATGGCATTTTGCGATTCAATAGCAGGCAAATCCATTTTGCGGATTTTAATAATTTTCAGCCTGCGTTTTTCCTCAATCATAAAGTTTGGAATGTATCGAGGGAATCGATCGTTTCAAATTATGTCTGCAAGGCTTTCAAAATAATTGGTGGCAAACGCAATTTACGGCATTCGAAATGGATAAAGTAAATTTTTTTTTATGTCTCGATTGATAAAGTAAAATCTTGGGTTACGTAATTCAATGTGTCGCTTTAACGAGGGATACGCATTCACCAGGGTGAATTGAGAATATTTGAAAATTACTTTAAGCCGGATTCGCAGTGTATCGAGCAGGAACGTGTATTTAAAAAAAGGGGAGAAAACCATCACGAAAAGTCTTTGAATAAACGAGGAAAGCCATTTAGGATTAACCGAATGATAAGCGATAGTAGGGATTAGACTGGTGGAGTTGGAATAAAATAATTCGTCGCTTAACATCCTAGAATTATTATCGACTGCTAGTCATACCGATACGTGATAAGTTTTTTAATTGATTCGTCATTGAATGTAATTGTAATGACGTTTCGATCGTATTTATAGTAATACAAATAATTTATTATGCAACATTTCAATGTACTGTATATACGTAAACGTAAACGAGGAAAAATGTGGATCTGCCATTAATCGAGCAATGTTTGGTATTTGGGGAGGAACAGATTGTAGTAGCAATTGACAAGAAATAGAGAAAAATTAATTGAGCCAATTAATAAGAATTATTAATGGCAATGATAAATTTTTAACAGAATTCTTGTCATCGTTCTCAAAATTTCTTTTTCAAATACCGATTCTCATCTCGATGATCCCAGTTACACGTTTTTCTACGTGTAATTTTGACATTTAAAAAGAAGATATCGATCGTGCTTTGCGGTTAGAATCGAATTGTACAATATTTCATGTATGATACATAGAATTAAGCCTCAGGGACGTGTAAATATACAATTGTAACGTTAAGTATGTATCTTTAGGTTTTGCATTTGTAATCACGAAGACCTCAATGTAAATACGTCATGCATCATCGTGTATTTGGGCAATAAATGGTTAGACAATCGTGAGAAGTATGTAGACATTTTTTTACGTTGCAAATATATTATTGTTTTAAAAAAGACGAATACCATTATCGACAAAGAAAAATAAGTGTTCGTGTAGCCACTTAACAAGGATGTATAAGGGAAACAAATTAATTTTTTTCACTATCAATGTACTAACGATCCCCTGTATCGTGGGTGCAGTTCACATAAATTTTTGTAAATCAAAGGACTACAATTACCTAGAATTTATCATTTGATGGTAAAATATGAACTGTTGGAATAGCCAGTTGGAGCGTCGGAGCAACTGAGCTTTCAGACTGAGCCTCCAAGTTTCGAAAGTCATCCGCGAGATGTCGCCACCGTAACGGAAAAAAAAAACAGCTGTCAGTCCTTGCGTAATTCAGCTAACAGATTATCAATTTCCAAAAACTTCTCCATAAGACTGAACCAAAAGAAGGTTGTCAATGATTCAAGTACATGGGATCCTAATTAAACAAATATACAACACCAACGATTTCCTTTTCACTTGATCACGATCAGGAAACAACGACCCAAAAAGATCCTCGAAGTAAAATCTTTTTTTACCTACTCGCATTTCTTTTTAAATGACAACCTCAAAAATGCCATAATATTATTTTTCTTAGAGAGCGACTTTACGGAATCGAAGTATGCCGCATCAGGTACAGTAAGTTAGTAAATCTCCATGGTTCCGTGTTGAGTACGGTCGATACCGAACACAGGTCAGACAAGTGGGTATTAAACTCCGTAAGCTTAAACTTCTAGGTTCTGTCGTTGATACTCGAAGAAATTCTCAAAAAATTCCAAGAAGTCGCTAGCGACGTAAAGTTTGGACTTAGATCGAATTCTGTAAAAAGATTCGTATCGTTCAATAGCAAAGAAAACAACAGCACGAAGATAATCCCCGGCAACATCGGATCCAACCACCGTAGCACATACCTGGACGTTTAAAGAATTTACCTATTCTCTTTCTACAAAAATTATACAATTAGAGTCTACAGTAAGGGTCCCAAGTATACACAGACTGTAACTTTCTCCTGGATCCGATAAGCGAGGAGTCCAAATCAGCTGAGAATCCATCTCCTATTTATACTTGTCGTAGGAATAATATTAATACTGCAGTGCAGCTAGCACACGTATCAACACAATATTCTAGTCGAACGAGGTATCATTGTAACAGTGATATGGGCTCCTCCCTCATAGGACCCCGGATAAGTTACATTCTGTATATAATTTTTAATCGGCAAATGGTAAAAGGACAAAAATGTGAAATTGAGAAAAAATGAAAGCGGCAGGTTGGACGTCGACGAAGCTGGATTTTATGAGAAAATCAGATCAAGGAAAAGCAAAGCGTACAATATCCTGAAATTTTCTCGGAGACGATATTATTCGTCGTGGTCGCTCGTCGTATGGCGAGTTTAGCCGGATAGACGCCATGGCTTATATCACGTTCAACGTCTGCGGAGAATTCTGAAGTCTTGATGGTAACGAAGGCCGAATATAATAATGACGTTCTCGAAAGAATTATTATGGAAGTTGGAAGCCGACTTGGCTTGGGTAGGGACTGGGGGGAGGAGGTAGCGGTAGAGGGAAAGGAGGTTGGAAAGGGCTTCGTTGCAAGTCAGCTCGTACATCATCACCTTGAATCCGTTTTGTGGGATGGTCGTAGAATGGAGGAGCTCTTGATAACAAAGGGCGCAAACTGACTCGTTAAACAATATGGACGCTTCGTAAACAAACAAGTTTGCCAGCCACAAATATATTCAATTATACGCTACTGAAATTGGGCAGTATGATGAACTGGTGGGAGATAAGTTAAAAGTCGTAGGGAGTCGGGGAGGAGTTGGGGAGTAGGTTAATGACGTAAAGAGACAAATCAGGATTTTAAGTACAAAGATAAATGTAGAAAGTATGAGGGGTATGAACTTTGTGTGCTATGGTATTTAGATTAAAGGAGTTGCGTATGAAAATTATTTAGAGTTTCCATCTTCAATGGTAAACAGTTCAGCTTTGATATTTCCATTAAATTTAAATTAAGACGAACTAGCAGCTAAACATTGGTTAGGGAAACCAACACTCACTTTGGTACCGTTAAACCTTATGGAATTTACATACATATATCCTGGCCGTAATCACTTTGTCACTACCTGAGAAAGTAAACTCCACTGCAAAGTAATACGAGGATTCCGGTTATCATTGGGATTCGTGTTTCGCGAATTTAATTCACGGGAAAAGGGTCTTACTTTAGAAAGTTGGTACTTGCGAATCTTCGTGCGATTCTTGGTAACGGTCTTTTCAGTCTCTTTTTTTACAACGCTCTCTTATTCCTCCTCCTGTTACGCCGACGAGTAATATTTGAGCTTGGCGTAATTAATTTCACCAAAATACAGATACAAAGTCACCAAACAACTTTTCATTTCGTTTTGGCAAAGGACAGCCATCGGCGTGTTTTCACGTTGCTTAAGGAAGACACGCCGGAGCCCGATTTTCCTGTGGCTATGTGTCACTTCCGGCACACCCTTTATTCGCTCTGCCCTGAACACGCGGTCGTCAGGCAAAACGTTAGCTAAATATTGCGAAGAAATAATTAAACTTCCAACCGTGGATATAAAAATTTAAGAGAGTGGCTATAAGAATTTTTATAAGAGTTTGTCCAGTGAGGCAGAGACGAAATTTTCTAAAATAAACAGACGCACGTGAAAACGGTGGTACGCACGTACGTTGAGAAAAAAAGAAGACTGTTTCCTTCTTGATTTGCAATTGAAACCAACCAATGGAAACGTGAGTCGAGTGCAACGTGTATTTCATTTCACGTCCCTTTTCTCCTCGTTCTGAGAAACAATGTGTCCTCGTGTTCCTGCTTGTTCCTTCTAGTTTCCACCGTCATATACATATACGTAATACTGTGTTACGTAGACAACTTGGCCGTTTTCCCTTGCGGCCTGTTATTCTAAGCCAGCACAACGTTTTTACATTTTAACGAAGGATCCCTCTAATTTTAACTTAGGTTCGCCAATTTTTTTTTTCAGTTACGCTTTATTTCCGGGTTAGCTTAACGGCGCCACATTTTACGTCCGAAAGTACATGTTATAACCAGGGACAAGAATACGACTTGTACAGCAGATAACGACTCAAGGTCACAATTCCGGAAGCGTCTCTTTCACATGAAATATGGATTTTTTTTTCTTTGGTAAGCAATATAACCAGGAAAACCAGTAACGCCAGAAACCCATCGAATATCACCGACCTATTCATATACAGGGAACGTGGTACTGCGTTTGGATAAATTGCCTGGACAATTTCTCAAGGGACGCGTAACAAGCCGTGAAACGAAAAAAAAAACAGTTGTCAGCTCCAATACACGATCCATAGATGTGCCCTTTCGTTTCCAAGAGCGATGTCCTCGTAACGTTAATTGCAACAAAGAAAGACCAAATTAGTCTGGGATTCTGTTTAATGACGTAGCATCGAAACGAGTAAAACACGGATGGCCGTAAGGGAGGGGGGAGGGGGACGGTATTAGCGGTTTGCTCGTGTTCAATAAGCCATATGATCCAGGAACTCTCCCCTATGACCTGTTTATGGATAACAGCTTGTCAACGGACAAATCGTTTCACGTAGAACACGCAGACGCGACATGGAACACGAGATACTAGAAGGCCCATTTAAACGACTAGAACCGCTATAGCAATGATATACAGATATTATATAGTATCCGGGCAGAGTAATTCGCATATGAATATTTTCACAAGACGTCAAAATGACAGTTATCACGTGACAGTCACTTTGAGCTCGGATGATCAAAAAAGAAGAGGAATCTTGGTGCATTTAACAAAATTATAACCTTTTTCAATGCACAACTTTAGGGATCGGTATCAAACTTTTCGGGTAGGTATGACGGAGCTTGATTATCCTGACGAAATAAGTAGCCAGTTGAAGACAATAGAGAGAATAAGAAATAATTTTCACAGGTCCGAGGCCAAAAAATTGGCATAGTAACAGGTAGCTAATCAAGAGTTTCATTAACACTCACACTTTGTACAATCTCGGTTAACCTTTTGTGCGGAATGGCTCCTTTTTTCCTCATCAAAGAATTTTGTTGATCTTAAATGGGTTGGTGGTCCTCTCTTTGAGATAAAGCATGTAACGAAGCGCGGCTGAGGTACTCGGTCGGTGGGAAAAATTATACGTAAAAATTATTCTTTTTTTCAGAATAAGTTAACGCGATCATAAATTACCGGTTGAAACGAACTTCGGTCAAGTACCTCCGACCCCGCTTCAGCACCTGGGGGCGTCTTCATTTTCCTTCATTCACTGTCGACTTCTACGTCGGCTTCTGCGCCACCTCGGACTTACGCTGTGGTTAGGTTAATGTGGCTCATCGAGGTGACAGAACTTGAAGGTATTTTCGTATTCGCGCGCCTCCGACGGCGTTTTGCGTAAGCTTATTCAAGTATACGTAGGGGGAAATAGCAAGCAGACGACGCTTGGCGTTTTTAAGACGATCGTAAACATGTGTAACAACAGTGCTGGCGCAACTCGCCACGTTGGAACCCCGTCGGGAACGTCGGGGTTTTCCTACCCCTCGTGCCTTTTCACCACTCGACTCGCTCCGGTGTCTTAGATGCCAGATAGCAGTTTTATGGAAATTCTTCGCGGTCGAGAGCACGCCTAATGCTCTGAATAATATTCCGCAACCTAGCCCTGCGAGCTTGTATAATAGGCGGCTCCAGACTCCTACGTAGTAATTGATGATCTTTTTATTCTGCTTCTACGATGCACCTTATTACACTCCGGAGCCCTTTGCTCTTTCGCCACCTTGTGTACTGCGATGTTACTGCTATGTACGTCCTTTAACTTTTGCTACGTTTTGAGATACGAAATTCTGGTATATAAGTTTGTTTGGGTTGCACGTAAAGTTTGATGCTTTACACCAAAAAGATTGTCCAAGGTAATTAAATATCTTTCGCAATCGACGAATGTCGTTTATTGGAAAATCGGATTACGTGAAAAAATTTTTTTGCACGATCAAGAATAACTTGACTCTCGCTGTGGCAGCACTTATTTCGTCAGGATCGGAGGGTCAAAGGTCATGCGGGACAGTGAGAAATATGGGATGCAGAGTTCGCAGTTCGATATTTGAGTGGAACTCGACGATTAGGATATTCCGGGATATTCAGGACGCCGGATCTCCGTGGGAAGGGTCAAAGGGCTCCTTTCCGACCCTACTCTCACGTTCGCGAGGAGCGGCAGTGTTAACTTTAAGCATTTCGAAAATCCTCGTTAAGCGTCCGAAACGCAGCTACCTGCTAGTTGGCTCGATAGCAGCTCCAATCTCAATGGAATGAAGCGAACTTCATTTGAGCAGTTAGAGCCGAAGGATATTTGAAGTTTGGATTATTTATTCGTAGATTTCCTTGACGTTTGATCAATTGCACCTCAGATTTTACTAATAGTAACGGCGCGTCCCCTTTATAACGAGTGGAATTAAGTACGAGGAATCATTTGCCATCCACTTGACAGGAACTTCTATCTTTTATAAAAAAAAGTAATGGCTAATCCTTCACGTTAATACCGGACTTTTATTTGCTTCACTGTACTCGAGTGGACGTAATTATTTTTTATCGATCCGTCCTCCAGATGGAGCATCAGGGATTTCGTTAAAGAAAATGGCATCGCGGTTTCTACTTGAAAATTTATAGAAGACTGCCTGATAGAGACTCATGTTTTATGAATGATTGCAAGTGACGCTAGTGGGAAAGACCGAGAGACAGGAAACTAAGACGTTGCCTGATGAAGGTAAGGAAACAGGAAGTCTTTGAATTTGGTATTAGGTATCGGGGTTCGACGTACTAACTAAATTTAAAAGTTACTTAAATTTCATTGAAAGGATAATGGTCCTCTGACAATGTACAATATCCTAATGGAATATCAATAAGCAAATAGAATACACCTATATAGATCAATAGGTTATTCTCATTAGTAGGTAATACAGGTATGAAAACCAGCATGTGTCCTTAGCATTTACACATGATTAATGGACATGTCGTTTCATTACAGGCAACGTCGATGCTGAGCATCGTAGGGCTGCCAACTATTGTTCCTCGTATAAATGCCTCAAATTCCCACAACTCTAGTACCTACAGTCCCCTCGAACTCACCCAAGCTCATCCATGCAATTTCGACTCCCGCTAGAGTCCACGATAAATTAAATAGGATTTCGAGCGAGCCAGATAACCTATGACGCTTTTGCACACGGCGGTTACCAAGTGCCCATCAAATAATCCAAAACGAGAGATCCTGAATCATTATTGAAATTGCCATCAACTAAATTCAGTATCCCACCGGAGTGATCGGGGCATTGATTTCGCACAATTTTAAATCACCCAACAGGTGGTTTGCAGGGAATCTATAACGAGTACGAAAAAAAAAGTTTACCTGGCCTCGGAGAAAAAGGTGGTTAAAAATATGACGAGTGTCTCAGCAGCGACCGTACAGTTGCCAAAGGTGATAAAGGCGATACGATAAGGAATGACCGAAGATCCGAATGTCGTTGGTCATCAAACGGACCTCTTCCTGGACCCAGTGCCAGTCGAGGGTATTGTAGTAGCGTGGGCGATATATCAAATTTCTTTGTAATAACAGTTTCGCCCTTCCCGACGGCTCTGAAAGTATCCAATATGGTGACACTTTGAGAACGACACCTGAGAAACGACCGGCGTCGCTAAGTTAAAGCGCCACGTAATCCCGGGTTTAGCGTGAGAAAACTCTGATTCAAGTTATCCCCTTTTCTTTTCCTTCTCTTCTCCTCGTCCGACCCCTTTTCTTCACCTTGTTCCCAACCGACTGCCGCCACTCACCGACCAGTCCCTCCCACCTCCCCCCTCGACCCCGTAACCCTCCCTCCACCACCTCTCAACTATTCTCTACTCGCCGAGGTCAGCTTATGAGAAATCCCTCCTGCCGCGTGCTAACATTACAGTTCAGTTCTCGCTCGCCCAAGCAACTCCCTAGAGCTGTCTATTAAATACCTAATATCAAGTCATGCTCCACCCCTCTCGGCCCCATTTCTAACCCGACGCCCCCTCCGACGCCCCAACTCAACCGCACCGCCACCCTTCACTCCCCCCCAAGCGTCGCCGCCGTCAACGAACCTCCGGAGCTTTACTCTTCGAGTTTTCTACCTCTCTGCTACTGGCACAGAGCATCGTCATACCCGAGTCCTCTCCGTCACTCCCTCGGGTAGTTCATCGCCCGCGATATCTAATCCAAAATGTGCTAAACGCTATCCGCATTATCATTCTTGTAGCAAACAACGTAAAGTTTACGCTGTGACCTTTTACCCCTTATTCGCTTAGTCCTGGAGGGATATCTTCGCTAACGGCCTAACCAGTTAACACCTCAGCATCTTCGTTGCATCGTCGTTTCTACCCTTTATACGAGTTTTCAGTACTCTTCAGCTAATCTTCCCGAGTGTCGAAAGTTGCGTGCGGGTCGCGACGTTCTCTTGATTTTGTCTAATCTCGCGAGATTAGGTTTTGGCTCGTCCTGGGACACAGTCGCGTCGTGGATGACGATGCTAGGGAAGGGGTGGGTGGGTTTCTCATTTTTCTTATCTCCCCGAGAGACCATGAATAGAGGCGGAATGATACCCGCGGGATTTATCTCGACTGGTGCAGCGAAATATCGGGAAAATCGAAATTGAGAATTAGTACCTACTTACTCAAGGATCTTCGCTAGCCCCACTCCTCCCCCTCGGCCATACTTTAATTGCATCTTCCGGCGACTGCTCGTTTAATTAAATTGCTCTATTAAATTCTTATTAGCATTCAAGCGAATGCACAGACGCCGACTATCTCCATTCTTTCGATGCTCCTTTCGCAGATTCCGTGACTTTCTTCACCTTCGACCTGTCGATTTTATCCTGTCGGAAACGTCGGGTTGCATTCACCGATTTATAGAGCTTTCTTCCAAATTCACCAATCCAATTTCGTTTAACCTGTCACTTCGTCTGGAGCTTCGTCCCTACTTTCTTCGCTTTTCTATACTATCTGACAAAATATATTCCTAGGCGATACGTACGAGCTTGCAGAAATATCGATGCGTAAGCATGGGGTCCGAGGTTCCAAAAAGTGCGTGAGAAGTAGGTAAAATAAAGATTGAAACAGCAACCATACAGAAGAACGATATAAGTAATTTTTTTAGACTTCGATTCAAAGTTTTTAAAAGCTTTGAGCTTGCAAACCACCTAACAGACTGAACAGTCCTTTGCGTCGGTGGTGCGATCAGAAACAAGCGTTAAAACGTAAAACCTATCAGACAGTTGTTCACGACCGAAATGAGAATAGATACTTCGTTTCAGCCTAGCAAAGCAATGTTTTTCTCCGCAAGAGAATTCGAAGAATGTATTTTTGCCATTCTCGCGATTACAATTGCTCATAATATTTTCGTCATTACTTTGGTATTTTGGCTTTCTTTTTTTCGTTTTCTGCTAATGGAAATTCATCGAACTCAGAGCTCTTACAAGAAACTTTAACACCGATCGAACCATTTATCTCACAATGACTCATCTCGCTAATTCGTCGGATTATTTTTATTGACGTCTCTACATTTTCTTTTTTAATATCTTTTCCATTACATCCGCCAGTACATAGATGGCCAAGTTTCTCTGATCGAGCAACAGTTGCAGCCGTGCCGAGCGTTACGCGTCGGTAAGGTAGGAGGGAACGATAAACTTACCGACCTGGCAAGTATCGAGTTTGACGTCGTAGGCTTTATGAAAAGCTTCCTATGTACCTTTGAGTGCACGTTTATAATGAGCGTGGCGGAAAAGTACATGGAAGTGAATCTCCCTGAGCCCGAGGGTGCAACAACTGGTAAGAAAAAAGAAAAAAGAATCAAGAATAAGAGGACGTGGCCGTGAATTCTCGCAAAACCATACACAGATGTATTCTCGCGTGAAAACACAGAAAGATTAAGTCGCGCGATGCGCCGAAGAAGAAACAAAAAAAGAGTTCAAAAAGAAAGCAGCGCAGTAGGAAATATCTTTAAGAGTATGAGAAAAATGCAGAGGAGCAGGTAATGTCTAGATTGACAACAGCGTCGCGATGCTACGCGTCGACAATTTATTTAAGAGCGTCGAATATAGATTGTTCGCGTGTCAAAGGTAGCCCGGGCAGACACAAAGGACACGCGGTAGATAAGAAAATGCTGGTAGTGGTTGTTCCAAAAAAAAAAAGTACGAGATGAAATTCTCGAGTCATCCATTCTCTGTGTCAAGGGAGATTCCCGTGCGGCGTAGGAATCGTCCTGGAGGTGGGCGATGTCGTCCAGAGCGAGGAGGTGGCGGTGCCTGGTGGTAGAGGAAGGTAGGGTAAATGGATGGCGAATCCTGAAGCGGTACTGCCGAGACTGGACGATGGTATGAGGAATCAGCCGGAGAACCAGGAGAATCAGAAATACCAGGAGATGCTTGCATTGGGGAGAGGAAACTGTCAGCGGGACTCAGATTGTATCGTCGTTCCCAACGGAGAGGTACAACGTCCACTCGGAAACCCCTTGACTTATGGCAGGGATCCCTTGCTGCAAGCCGCTATATCCGAAACGCGTTTCTCCCTTGGAACCCTTTCGAGGTGACCACCGGGTTGATCCAGGGAAGCAGCCTAAATCGTGTATACTATGGAATAGAGGCGCGTACTGTGCGTAGCGAACGTAACTCGTCGACAGGGAGGATTCAAACGGAGCGCATATAAATTTAGCGAGTACAAACGATGTAAAATAAGCTGGTGAAAGAAAATTTATTTAAATATCGATCACTGTAGTAAAATGTCATATATATTTTCTTCTGACTTTCGAATAAAATCAATCTCAGGTTTCATCGAACTTTCGATCGTAGCATTGTTCTCGCTTAATTCGGATTCTGATTGGCTGTCGGCATCGTCAGTCAAGGTTTAGAAAAATACGCGTCATTAGATGCAGGTAGCAGCTTACGCAGACGTCTATTACTAGTAGAGAATAAGGAGAAAACAAAAAGTCGCTCACTGCAGGATTCTCGTCGTTGGGAGTGTAGAAAGAGATAGTGAGAAATGGACTGAAGGTTTGAGAAAAACTCAAGAAAAATATGACACAGACGATGGATGATTGTTACTAATATTAAGATCAACGGAAGACAAATTTCAAGGACTGGATTAAACAGTCTAGGGTGCGAATTTCATGCAATCAAAATCCAACCTCTACGACCAGGGTGGGTCAGGCTGACAGATATCGAAGTGACTGCTGTGACGTAAGGACGAGAAAGCCGCGAGGGGGATTCTGACCTTCGACAGACTTCAGTATCGGACACAGCGCTCTGACTAAGCAATCGCGCTGCTCGTGTCGCAGACTCACGACACGGAAAAAGGGAGCCAGGCTATGAAAAATCGCGATCACCCATAGTCGAGTCACTTGATCGCTCCCCTAGAAGACGCACTAAGGGATGCTGACGCCAATCCACGACTACCCCCATTCAAACCGTCTTGGTATATTTGCTACGGAGTTGACGGTGATCCCAAAGTGAAATCACGAAGAAGGTATAGCCCAATTGAAGGAATTGGTAAGATAGTTAACAAAAAGAAAGAGAGAGAGGGAGAGGTCGCGCTAGAGCAAGAGCGAGAGAGAGGATGTGGACGATCAAATAAATATACCGCAGAAGAGAGCTAAGAAGAAGACGAAGAAGCGATGAATGAAACGCAACAGATACAGAGAGCGATAGGATGAAGGAAGAACGAAATAACGTCCAAGAACTAGATACAGGAGATCGGCCCTCGGAAGACTAAAGTCCATTCCGATACATTCTTCCGCATACCAATCAGTACCCCTCGGATTAGAGTACTAATCGTCAGGTGCTGAAAAATTTCTCAATTACAATTTGTACAGCGTGCGCCAACGATTCCCCGGAACGTGTATGCATGCTGATCGGTGCTCGACAAAGGTCCTTACTCTGGAGAACCATTGACGCTCCCTGTAATATTTTTAATTCTTCCGTGACGTAGTCCTCTCTCACACGTGTCTGTTATTTGTCTAGCAGCACGAATATGATACGGGGAGATGCCTCTTACGTCGTTTGCGCGTCGACTGATTCTTGGATAACGCATCAAATTTCGTAGCATGGAACCCTGGTGTGTTTGCGGAGCTCTAGACGTACTTGCATTGTATGTAATTTGCATGCATCTGTATACAGATCGATTACCCGCGCACGGATTACGACTTTAAGTCGACGACGAAGTCGTCAGCTAACGAGCTTTGTTATTCTCAATGTACACAAAGACTTCACGTATTTATACACACGTGCATCCAGTGACAGCAGACAATAGACAAGGGTAGGTAATTCGATCGTTAAAGTCTATACAGATGTCTCTAAACGTTCTCACTGTCTAATACACTGATGTATTTTTTTTTCTTTCTCTCTCTCCCACGAAAGAATAGAGAATGAATGTTCGATTAATGGCTCCGCTACCCCAAGTCCTATCTTGGTTATTCGAAGTACTACTGGAGGGTTGTATATAGAGATTGGTTAGCTAACAAAGAATCGAGAGCTCTGGGTAATCCAATCTGCGTGCTCGATACGATCATTTAGGTATTATCTGATTGACCAAGTATGGCTGTCGCCATTCATTGTACCGAAACGAAGATAGCACACAGAGCGTCGTTATGCTTTGACATACATAATGTAATAGATAGGACAGGTAAAATACATAGAGAGGACCGAGAGAAGTGGGTGGGCATTGAAGCGTTCGACCCTCTTTGAAAATTTCTATGTCCGTTGGCTCTTCGATAATTCCGCGCTATTCTCTCTCTATCTCTCCCTCTCTCTCTCATATGGTATTTCAATAAACTCTCTCTCTCTCTCTCTCTCCCTCTCTCTCTCTCTCTCTCTCTCATAATAGATCTCTCTCTCTAAATAGATAGAGAGCTATCGATAAAAAAAATGGCAGGGTATGGAATTGGAGGAAATGTTCTCAAACTGTTTAAATCATATCTAGAAAACCGCTCACAAATAGTTATGATAGGGAACGAAATATCAAAGGAATTATACACCAAATATGGAGTTCCGCAAGGATCAGTCCTAGGACCCATGTTATTCATAATTTATATAAATGAAATTATTGAAATTTTTAAAGACGACTATACTATTGTTTTATTTGCAGACGACATGATATTTTATACTAAAGGAGGAAGCTCGGACGAAATTGAAAGAAAAGTAAATAAAAAACTACATCAGGTAGAGATATGGCTGTGCAGAAATAAATTAAAGATGAACTCGAAAAAGACTAAATGCATGGTGATTAAAGGCCCGAAACAGACTAAAGGCGATAAAGTACTATATGGAGCAGAGAAGGAGATGAGATAGAAAAAGTCAAAGAAATCAAATATTTAGGAGTATTGATCGATAACAAATTAAACTTCACAGCATATAGGGAATTTATTGTAAAGAAAGTAGGAAAGAAAAACAGATTTTAAATAGGGTCGGTAAGTTTCTGTCACCGTTAACAAGATGCACAGTATAGAAAGCAATAGTAGCGCCGCATCTAGAGTACTGTAGTACGGTATTGATAAATATGAATAAAACGGACCTAGAAGTATTACAAAACGTACAAAATCGTGCAATGCGTGTAATTTTACAATGTAATAGAGAAACAAAAATAGAAGATATGCTAAATACATTACATTTTATGAGTGTTAAAGAGCGTTTAGAGTATAATGTTATTGTATTTATATATAAATTGGTGCAAGAGGATAAACAAAAGGAAGTAGTGGAAAGGACAGTGAGGTTAGTAGGGGATGGAGATGGAATAAGAACCAGGCAGGCAGATCAAATACGAGTGGAATTTTGGCGAAGAGCGGTGAGACAGAAAGACGTATATTATGACGGTTTTAAACTATATAATGAAGTACCAACAGAATTGAAAAACGTAAGAAGTGTATCTGAATTTAAAAGAAATGTGGCAAAACATTTAAAGCGAATGCAAAATTGAATAAGTATAAATATGTAAACTACTGTAAGACTTAGAAATTGTAGCGCAAAGCGCAGGATAGCAGTTGGCTAAATACATTCACATCATTCATTCATTCATTCTCCCTCTCTCTCTCCTTCTGTCTCCCCCCTCTCTCCCTCTCTCTCCCACTCTCTCCCTATCACTCCCTCTCTCCCCCTCTCTCCGCCTCTTTCTCTCCCTCCCTCCCCCTCCCTCTCCCTCGGCCCTCACCCCTCTCTCCAATATCCCCCTCTCCCTCTCTTTCCCTCTCTCCCCCTCTCTCCTCTCCCTCTCTCGCCCTCTCTCTGCCTCTCTCTGCCTCTCCCTCCCTGCCTCTCGTCCCTCCCTCTCCCTCCCTCCCTCTCCCTCCCTCCCTCTCCCCTCACCACTCTCCCCCTCTCCCCCTCTCACTCCCTCTCTATCCCTCTCTCTCCCGCACTCTCCTTCACTCTCTCTCCCTCCCCCCTCTTTC
>JARQTJ010000043.1:62945-92738 GCA_030142635.1 Trachelus troglodyta
CTCTCTCCCTCTCTCTCCCGCACTCTCCTTCACTCTCTCTCCCTCCCCCCTCTTTCCCTCTGTCGCCCTCTCCCCCCCCTCTCTCTCTCTCTCTCTCTCTCTCTCTCTGCCGACGATTGCATATGAATTTATTATGGAAACGTGCCGCTACGAAACGCTAACAGCGAAGCACGAACTCACAATAGAAAATCCAAGCGACCGGGAATCCTACAAGTTGCACCAAAAACGACAACTTCACCTATACCATAACCCAGTGTAACCAGCTACCTGCCTAACCGAACTGCCTGTCTACCGATCCTGCGTCCCGGTGCTTAGCGTCGGCGTACTCTTGAGATTTATGCCAGGGAAGCCTTCGCGGAGGATGGAAGTTCGACTAACAATAAGTGGTGTTTACTGCCATTCACTTTCCCAGATAAATACCTAATGAGAGCGTGGAATTTAACGATTGCGAATGAGTTTTCACGAATTTCATAGTTTATGCCTGGTTTACATGGCATCATAGGAATTTGTGGATATATAGTTATTATTTTAGAACTTTAAGGGAAACCCGATAACAAGGTTATTTCAATTTTATAGAATTGTCCGATGCCGATTTTTTTATTTTCGTTACTTTACGTCACTCGTTTTTCCTTTTTTTTTTATCTGGAAACGGCCTATCGATTTCGCCTGGTTTTCAATGCTGCATTTTGACGTGATTGCTTGCATGGCTAATAGGAAAATTGACGCTGTCACTGGTATGGTGTCTGGTAACGCTGGGGCGGGTGTTGCGGTTAGCGTACATTTAAATTGCGCGCGCTTTAATTTGCCAAATGGAACGATGAATCATGTCGCCTAAAAGTAATCCAGTCGCTTGTCCAAAATTCGTAATATCCGTTCAACAAAATGCTAATGGGAGTGGAAGGGTCAGGAGACCCATTGGTCTCCCTTGATGCCAGTACAAGGGGTTAGGATGGATTCTGTATGGTGCACGGAAATGAAGAACACAATACTCATTAAAACTGTTTTCGAACAATGTTATATAGGGAACATTAATGAATGAAAAGGTACGAGAGGAGTCGCTGGCTTGTCGAAAATTAAAAAAAAAGTACAAAAACCCGGATTCGATCTAAATTATTTTAATAGCGTAAATATATTTATTGACGACCCTTATCAAAACCTTATCAGTACGGCTCGACGCTCATGCAGGAATCTAATTCGGTGCCAAGTGAGAAATGGAAATTGAAATTTTCCAAGAGGAACAGGATGTAAACGATCGACAGAACCGTAGTCTGGCAACGTGAGGAAAAATAACTTCCTTCCTCAAGATAAAATTCTCTTCCTTTCCTTTTTCCACGTAGTCAATATCTATATATACTCCCTTCGTAGCAACATATCTCCAGCCACCCTTTACCCTTTGCACTCGCCGGGCTTCTCCGCACGGAAACAGAGCATCGTTCTTCCCGGTATGGAGGGAACAATGCATTCTCGAGAATGTGATTATACCGTAAAGAGCAGCGGCTATTGACTGCCGCCGTTTGGAAATGCCCCTGAAATCGACTACTTTCATTCATCGTTTTACGAGGATCTACGTCGAGAATATTCCTGGCAGATATAACGTCATTCTCAAATCGTCGAGAAACTTCATTCGCGGCTCAGGAATTCTCGTAAAACTTACGGGTCATTGACGGAAGCCGTAGAGAAGTTGAGCGGCGTTAATCATCCGTCAAAGATTTTGCGACCAGTGAGTCTTACGAAATTTCAATAAAAAGTGTAATAAAAGAAAAAAAAAATTATTCTTTCATTTCCATCGCATTTTTATTTCTCAGGAATTCCTTGTAAAGCATAACTAGGGCATATTATATACTGATTATTATTATGTCAGACATTATATCCGACCTTACGATTATGCAGCAGCCCTAACGACGTACCGGATTAACATTGAGAAAGTTTTAACGGCACGTATCGTTCCTGTAAAGTTCCTATGGTTTTCATTGCAGGTGGCCAAGCAGCCGAAGGCGATCCCAAAGCCTTTAAAGTGGGTTCGTTCAAGATGAGCTTATACCGTTTCTCGCGGGAGGAAACGGATTTTCACTATACTTTGAAGAATATCGATTTTTTGGAAGAATCTGTTTTTTTCTAACTGACCATACGTCCTAATGCCATTTATATATATATAAACTGTACGAGTCGTCAGTATCGTATGGCATTATTCGGATAAAACCAGGAGCGCTGCTTGTACGGCAGGCAGGGATTTATTACGAATCGATAACTTCGCCTCGTCGGTACAGCGAAATGTTTGCGCATCCGTAAAATAAAATGCCGCACCACAGCCGTAATGCCACGATGCAACGTGAACCACGTGTGACGATTAAGCCGCGCGACCAATTTCACGTCCCACGATGGATCATTTGAAATCAGATTAAACGCCAAGTGCAATAACACGATTGGGTTTGTATTACGCGTGTCTTTTCTTTTTCTTTTTTACTGGATATTTTAAACATCGACAAAAAGATATGGGTATTTGTCCGTAGGAATTTCCATGGCGCGAGAGTATCGTTTTAGTTAAAGCTGATTTCAACAGCATCCTTGGTCCAGTCCAGAAAGCATCACGTTGTACTATTAGATTTGCGTTGTAGGACAGATATAAAATTCGCGTGAATTATTAGATTTACAAGTTCTTAGAATCGATGGGTATTTTGGTAAAATTAAAAATTCCTAATATATCTCATATAATTATATATAATTATGAAGTATTATGGAATTAAAAAAATTTCATTTATCTCATTTTTGTAAAGTAAATCCTAAGGCTACACTGATTCGCCATACCAATCCTCTCGATATCGTAAGATAATTCACGACGCCTACCGAAGTCAGGACTCAGGTTGACGTCACCGGAAAGCAAACTTTCCAGTCCTTAACGGCTTTCCAAGTAGCTGCAACGTAGCTGGCACGTTTTGTTGTTACCGTAATTCCGTTTCCCTACAGCGATTTCGTGGCGCTTCGGTTCCGAGCAACGTTAACCGAATTCTCAGTCGTCTGAGACATCTTTCCCTGGAATTAAGCACTACCCCCCCTCGCCACAACCACGTCGCACAGTCGCATCAAGTAATATAATGGCCAAACTTTCTCGAGTGCGTCACGATTTTCTCCGGCGCTCATTCAAACAAATGATTGGAGAAGCTTAATTGGTCCATCAGATTGATCCCTCTGTACGATTCAAGCATATTAACGAGTGACTTGAAAATTCTGAAAAAAAAAACCCAGATACAACGTACCTGTGTATACCCCTCAATTTCATTTTCTATCTATAATCATCATCATTACCACCCCTATACTTAGGAGTTTTCCAGAGTAGGTTATTAGCATGTTTGTAAAACGTGATAGCTAAAGTAAAACAGTGCGGTTCGTGTTTACGAGTGTCCTAAGCCGAACGATCTTGTTATACCTTCTGTACACGCACGTTCCAAGACTGAATATCCAAATTACTCTGCAGCACATATGGTACTCGTAAAGCTGGTTTCAGCTTTTGATTACGAATTTAGCAGGAAGACTAATGAAGGCTCTCGGCCTTTTGAAATGACTCCCTCTACACCCCGACAAGGTTTAATCTTACGGTTTCTATTTTTCTATTAATTTAGTCGAAACAGGAGAAAAAGGGTATGCACGATATAACCCACAAAGATTTTCATCACGATGCACGTACGTGCGCACTTACAAGGGACGAATAATTCGTTAGCTTCTTCTCTACTCTGAACACTGGACGCTGACAAATTTAACGATGCACCCAAGTGCTACAATTTGCCTGTACATCAAACCTACAAGGGAAGGTTCGCTCGAAGGTACTTAATCATCCCGAACCTTAAACGTGTCGGAGGTTAGTGTTACAGGAATTAATTTGTCGGGGTTGACGTGTCGGTAAATCGTCGCCGATTCCTTTGTACCGACGTTACAAAAGGGCATCGGTCCCGTAGCTGCTGTTACGCGTAGTACAACCGCTAGAGGTCGCACGACAAGTTGCATTCTTGGGATTATCCTTAGGATTTTCGAAGGGTTGGATTTTAGTTCGCCATAAAGTATTGTATCTACGATGTAATACCCTTCGTCCGACACCATATATTACGGTAGGAAATAGAAGCCAGTGGCGCAGGAACGCATTTATAAGGATATCGTAAATTAGATCGACTACCAAATATAAGCTTGTTTATACGGTTACTGAATTTTTCAAAATACTTCATCCCGTCTTATCTCATTCTTAAAGTGTATAAATATTATATCTCTCTCTCTCTCTATCTCCCGCAGCTGACTCGTTCCCTCTGTGCGATTTTCATTTTGTCTTGTTTTCGTCACGGCGCATCGGCTCCTTGAGAACTTTCCAGAAATTCCGCCGTAATATGCTCGGTCACGTGCGTGTCGGTATAACTTTCCCGCAGTACTACGTGCAACGTATGTACAGTAGATTTTGCGGCGATTTCGCCAAGAAATTTTCCTACAGCAAAAGACAACTTCGCGACCGTACGAAATTTACGTGGAACTTCTAATCCGTTGCGATTATTATCATATCCTCTTTTTCACTATGTCGAAACGATGGGTTTTTACATTTAAAATTTTTTTTCGCACTCTTCCTCTTTTTTTATCTTCCCTTTTTATCGGACTGAGAAATAATGAAATGGAAAATGGGTCGTGGGGGGATGTGACGTGCCGATACCCAGCACCGTGGAAGGAACGTCCATGGGTAACTGGTACCGTGCGAAATGGACCGGCAGCTCAGAGCGAGCAATTAGCTCTCATCAAACTGAAATGTCATGCGCATCTGCGTAGCTCACGCCATGTGCACTGAATATACGACGTCAATTTTATCCATCAATAAATCATTCCGAAGCAGGCATCGGTTAACCTGTAATCTGCCTACGGTTTTGGAAACCTTAATATTTTACCTCCATACGAGATCCATAATTTTTCAATGTAAATGACTTTTCAATGGTTACGTCCAACGGTAACACGACATTAAAAATCTACTGGCTGGCAATAAATAAATAATTAATTTTCTCCGTCGACTGAGCTTCCCATCGTTTTCCTTTGTCAGACAAATAACAACAAAGAGCATTAGGATGTTTCCGGCATGTTACTTCACCTTACCGACGTACCACTGAGCTTTCCGTTGTTTGACGTAATACTTAGAGTACCATGAGAGCGATACATAAATACATATATACAAAAACTTACGGATGGGAGAACTTATTGTTTCAAGAATTTCCAACATTCAGACAATTCCCCATTGGCGAAACGTGTTATCGCGTGGGTTGCAGGTTGCTTGCCGATTTTCTGCCCTCCTGGCTCGCTCATACATTGTATCTTCTAAATGGCTCGAGATAGCGCTACGTTACTACACTGAGAAATGTATATTTTATTTTATAGGGAACACCACACTGTATGTCGTTATCATTCATTGGTCACCTGATACCCATTATACATTGAGGAAAGATCAAAGACACTTGGGTTTTAACAGCCAGTCGAATGCAGTTCTCGTATACGTAGGTCTCTACGTTGTATACAAACAGCAATATAAAAATAAAAGAACCAATGATAAAAATGTTCAGTAATAAATGTTAGCTTAAATGCATTGTATGACTAAGTAGAAGTCGATGACGACGAATGAGTGGGGGAACTGCTAATAATTAAATTGGCAACCAGTATAAAGTTTTATAATTTCATAATCAAGTAATTCTTAAATTTTGATTTTCGTAATTTAAGGGTAACCACGTGAACTCTACATAGATGTACTAGTACGAAATCCATCAAGCTGTATTAATTATCTTCTAATTATCATAATACACCACGTAGGTACGTGTGAATGATTGACGTAGATGGCTCCATAAACGTTAGCTGTGGCAAGCTGTCTGACTAGGCACACCCCTTTACCTACTTGCGCAGCCAGAATCCACAGCTAAAATACACAGCTAGCTACATATGTATACAACAATCACTTTGGCCAACTATTAAAAAAGTAATGTACGACTGTAAGGACATTTTGCGGGCCTGTCCATTTTGTTTGTTAACTGTTTAACAAATATATATATATATATGTCTTATGCTATTAGTCGTACGGTATAAGGTATCTAGATACAGTACCGGGCTCGGTATATAAACTACGTTCATTAAAATACCCAGGGGAACACGGCGGGGATAGAGGGGACATATGAACAAAAAAAATAAATAAAAGGAATTAAAAAAAAAAGGAAATAGAAAAACACATTGCTCCACTGTTAGTACAGTGGTGGATACCTATTTGCGACAGTTGGTTTGATGCCAAGATTGCTGACTCCCCGCGGCTATCGTACCACTGTTCCACCTCTTTGCCTGAATACGTAAATCTATTGTGTCGCGATGACGGGGACCATACATGCGAGCCAAAATACTCTGCACACACGCGTCTCACTCGTAATCTCGCGCGGTAAATGTTGAATTTTCCAAAAATTCACAGCTACCCCGGGCGCACGGGCCAATTTTTTTCGACCATGGTCGCACTGGTAATTAACATTTTGACGAGACCAGAAAATTGAGGACGTCGGAGACGTTGAAAAAAAAGAATGGCGAAGAGAGTCATCCATACTGTTACATATGTAAAGCTATAAGCATATGACACATGCGAACTTGTGTGTTATGAGATGTATACAGGTGTGATAAATGCAGAACTGGCCGAGATGTATATATACGCTTGGGTCTCAAAGTGTCGTTATCGACGCTTATCACTTCTGAATTTAAATAAATAATCACGTCGATAGATATCGGAGTTTAGTTTACTGTTGGAATTTGGAGGCCTGCAAATGTCAAGGGGCCTTTACTCCCTTAGAATTTATCGCTGCCGGAGTTAAAGGGACTTGGGGAATGAGAGGGCGAAAGGGAGAGAGAGAGAGAGAGAGAGAGTCTGAGTCTTATACATATACATATAATGTATAGAGAGAGAGAGACGTCTGAGAAGGTTGTAAAAAAAAAGCTGAGAGAGAGAGAGAGAGAGGGGAGAGAGAGAGAGAGAGAGAGAGCCTGATGCCAGAAGACGTCGCCGTGGGAATAGAAACCGGTCGTTTTCTCTCGCGCTTCAGTTTGATGGATCGTGTCTTCCCCCATATCCCACATATAAAAATGAATCGTTACTTTACATTACTGCGGATATCGCGGTAGAAACTCCCTGTCGATTTTCACGAAACCATCAAACCACTTCAAACAGTATTATACGGTGTCGCTACCATCCCTTATTCAGTTTTATAAGAGTACAGATCCGGGATTTATTCAGGTATACGTATACACTATAGATGGTACCACAATGAGATAGATCATGAAGGATCACTTTAATCATCTAATACACTTATTCCCAGCTTTGCACTGCCTAACCGTTAGTAACGATTCCTCCTTTAAGGGTGGTGCGCGCTGATTTATCGCAGTCCTAGAAGAAACATAAGGGAATTCTCTAGCTAGGGGTGAAATCCCAGACCAAAAACGGTGGACGATTCGAGCGTCGTAACTTCAGCGCTGACTTTATCGGTAAAACCCAAAGCGTGATTTCGCGTCGTTACTTCTTTCGCTGCTCCTTGCCGTCTTCTCTACCCCTAACCTATTATTTCGCAGTAAGAAAATCTAAGAAGGAGAAAGAGTGTTAAACGGACAGAGAGAGAGGGAGAGAGAGGGAGAGAGGCAGAGTGAAAGAGAGTGAGATAAAAGCAACTGCTAAAAACTCTTAGCTGGCGAGGCTGTTGAATTGCACCTCGTAAATTATTATTATTATTGTCATTGTCATCCTTGTACTTTTATAAGTTTCGCCATCGTCAAAACTTTATTTCTCCCCTTTCAGCCTTTACCAGAGAAACGTTCAGGATTCATTAGCGCGCCTAAGGAACTTCGTGACTCGATCTTCCGGTATTGGGAAACGCTTTAAAATATACATAAATATGTATATTGCTTTTGTTACGTGCATTGACTGGAACTTGACGAAAATTGTTATGTACGTGCTAACGACGTAGGGACGTGTAACTGTACCTCTGTCAGTTTCTATAGAGTCCCCTTAAAATTTTCATATTAATGTATCCGACAGCTATACGTAATTCGGGAGAATTAATACGACGTGTTCAGGTGAATTTCATTTCTGATAATATATATGCGTACCCAAGTACATGGACGTACAATTCATACCCCCGTACATGGACGACGTTCTATCCGACGTTCTATCTAGTCCTATAGACTTTTCTCTCTCCTTCATATTTTCGCTATGAATTTCGGTTAGGAGTTATGACGAGCGACATACGCGATTCATGAAGTCCGATAACATTATGCCGCGGGATGTTCGCCCGCTGCGAGGGAACCGTAATACGTGAGTACTTTGGTAATGGATGGGCATAGAATGTAGGACACTAATGGAACGTAATCAGAAACGTTGTTGGTGTATAAAATAAATTCGGGAGATCTCGCGAACAATTCTTTGCATTTGCGTGAATGAAACTGCAGATGCAGATGGATTCCGATATGGAAGTGAGGATTCTACGACAGTATAATAATAACAATAAAGTCCACCCTCTGTCTCTCTGCCCCCTCTCCACCCCCCCGCCCCCCGTTCAAACTCTCTCTCTCGTACAGTTGAAAATCGTTTGCCGTTTCTCTCGAGTGGATCTCCTCCGAGGTTTATGATCCGAACGACTTGAAGACTATGGCGCATTCGAAGGCGCCCAGCGTCGTCGTCGACGTCGTCGTGATTCTTCCCGAGTGATCGTCGCACGACGTGGATCAGCGATCACGGCCCCCAAGGTGGATAGGGCAAGGATGATACTGCGATCCCACCTTCGTAAAGTCATACCATAAATGCTGGGGAGGCCAAAGGACGTTCGTGAAGACGCACGGGCATTGAGTAAGGGTGTCGAAGAAGGGTGACTGGGTTGGAAGCTTCGATAAAGGGTCGATCCATAAGGGCTGCTGGGTGGTGCGTTTCTTTTTATAGCAGCCAAGGCCAGAGAGTGCAGATAAGTGTAACGATTATTCGCCCTTGCCACTTTTTCTCATTGTATCTTTATATCTTGCGTAAAACCCACTGTTGGCCTGAGGAAGCGGATTGGGGGGTGGGAGCGGGGGGCGGTAGGTGGGGGGGTATATAAAATTACGGTTCTACGGAAAGTACCTCGCGATCATTTCTCAATGGACTGTCTTCGCGTAATCAAAGAGCGTGATGGTTAATTAATAAATTTGGCCGCGTTAATGCCAGCGGCGCCCCTGACGCTTCTGTGCGAAAGTGGCGTCTGCTGGTTCCTCCAGATAAATAACCGGTAGCGCCGTTATGTAGAAGCTCGGCAATTAGAGCTGCATAATTAATTAACTGTTAATCAATGCGTGACTTAATTAATAAGAAACGCGTAGAGTAATTAGTCGCAAATCAATCATTCGCTATAGCTTTCATATGGGACTGGGTTGCGCGTGGGAGAGAAAACGGCCGATCTACGTATACGGTCCATGAGGAGCATATCGAGAATTTTCTAATACTTTTCAGCTCCTCATCGTCTCCTGCTCCGTCTTGCCAATCGAAGCTTCTCTTTTATTCAATAATTGTTCAGTGGCCCGGCTACATTTGAATGTCAGATGTCACGCTGATCAAACCCGTGACATGCTCATTTGCGTAAACTCAAAGGGGAAAATTTTAATGAAATAGTCACGCAAGAGATTTCGTTTGATGCCGCCTTGGCTGGTTCGAATATTTCCAGCAATTACAATCCAACGAATCCAAGTAGGTTTTGGGACACTGCGAGTGACGTAGAAGGGCGGACTTGTTGGACGAATGAAATAAATAGTACAAATTATCCTCGTTAGACTCATTAACGAATGGTCGTAATTAACGAATGGGGAAGGAGATACCGACGGTTCTTGTACCATGGCCCAGCAGCCATTGTCGTTCTAATTTAGGGTAACACGTGTCCGACAGAAAGTGAACTTTCTTGCGGCGTCGACATTTCCGGCCGACTTATACGGTCCCAAAAAAGAGAACGAGGGGAAAAAAATACCGGTGAGAGAGGGGGGAAAAAAGGAGAGGAAAAAAGTTTAAAAGAAGGGGGTGGAAGGAAGAAATAGGAACTGTCCATTGTTCCAGAAAAGCGTAGAGCAGAGGACGTGCTTCGTGCGGCACGAAGGACTTCGGTGTGTCGTGCACATTATGAACGGACCTGTACGTGGAAAGCGTGCCAACCGATCATCCACTTTGGAAACGTTCCATTAAATTTACCACCTTAGGTATGTCTCGGGATCTCCCCTTTAAATCCTTAGGGACGTAGAGACGTTTACTTAGGCGTGAGATTGCCCTACGAAAATTTCAACCTCAATCTTTACGATCTACGATTGCATTCCGTGCCGAGAGCATAAGGAAACGAATGCCGTCCAAGTATGTCTTAGCTACTTGACTTATTTTGATAACCGCTTGGCTATCCGTTTGTACGTCTTATCGAACCGACGTCAAGCGTCGCGGTTGTTGCCAAAGGAAATACAGAGGCCCCCCACCCCTCCCCTAAGCACGTTGTGAAGGGAACGAGACAACGTAACGTTAAGCCTCCCGGAGAAAGTGCATGTACGTAAAGTTGCCCGTTAAAAGCTTCTTCTTTGAATCACCTTATATACTAAGCATACCTTTTGGCTCCCCTTTGTGATGAATGGTGGCCCATTGAAAAAACGTTAAGCGATCTTATCGCAAGCGTGGAAGCGATGGATGCGCGGCAAAAGGCGATCGTAAGTACAGCACGTGCATAGCCATGGGGAACCTTTGAGTATAGAATATTTTTAGATAGCATTAACGCTGTAAGTAATGGTACGTCGATATGTTTTTCTTACAGCTGAGAAATTACTTACACCTGTTTACCGAGAGTTTTCCGCCTACCTGTAATCGTCGTACGAAACTTCGTATGTTAAGAGGGAAGTAACATTTTTCGGAGGTGGTCGAGGTGACAGGAAAAAAAAAGTTAATGTTTAACTCTGATCATACTGTTCTTACGGTTATTGGTCTTATGAATATTGTAACATAGCATTACAAAGCCAGAGGGGAGACAACCTAGGAAATAGTTAAAAGTGAACAAATGGGACTTATCAGGCAGGAGAGTGGGTTCGGTGACCCAGTAGTAAGTAATCTCACTTGGTGGTTCGAAGTTATCGGGTTCGATACGGAACTGATAATTTTTTTGGAAATTTTTAGCCCTCTAGCGGCGAGCCCGGGCACTCCCCGTTATAATATATTGGGAGACATAAAGTTTGGTCATTTTGATGGTAGTCAGTATTGACATATCAATTTGCTAACTTTGCATAGGAACACAGTCGATTTCTTCGATTTTACTTTCGATAATGAATTTCTTTGGGAACTAGGGTATCCAAACATTTTTTGTTTCGGGTATATAGTCTGATGTTGCACTAGGTCATTGAACGTACGAATAAATTTAATTGAGAGATTTTTCAGCGTTTCTTGTGGAGCCACTGTTCTGAAAAATACATCGTCAGGAAGAACGTTTCAAGAATTTCGTATGGCAGCCTGGGTACGGTTGGGTCGGGTTGTTACCGACGGTGGTTGGCAACACCTGCATCACCGGAAGAAGAGTCCCGAAGGCTCAAGTGGGAGAAGGTCTAGGTACTAGAAGGGGATATAGCTGCGAGTATCATGGAAGCTCCAATGAAACTTGAAACTCCTCCGTTTCTTATTTCTTCTCTTGAAAGAACGTGGGCTGCATCCCTTATCGAGGATCCTTTCTTCAAGCTCGATCCACCCACCTCCCGCCTACTCCTTCGCCACCCGATATTTAGCTCGTTAGAAATGTCCTACGTATGTAGCCACCGACAGGTATAGCTTAGACTAGTGACAAAAAAGAACTAGCCTAGGGATATATTTCCTTACTTTCCATCCATATCCTCATTTCGCCTTAAATAAGGGGAGGGGGGAGGTGGAGGGAAGCGTCTAAAAGCTTTCTTGTAATTAATTTCTACCTGGCAGCCATTAGACGATTGTTATACAAGGTGTACGTCGAGAAGCAAACGGAAATATTTTAATTGATTGTTCGGAAAGCGTTTTGAAAATATATAACCAAATTTTGTCCAATTGATACAATACAAAATGGTATCTCCGCCCTTGGTTATGGTGGTCGACTAAGGTTTCCCTATACATTTTATACGTGGTTTGATAATCGTATTTTCCAGAGACGTTAACAACGGGACAGATCGCACGCTCGCTACAACCAGACTCACAATGGACCCGTGTCGTACTAATATCTTTCTCTCTCTCGTTCTCTTTCTCTCGTGCGCTCTTATTCACTCAACTCTCTATCTCTTTGCTACCTAGCGGAAAGTCGGTTCGCGCATGAAATTCCCTTCTCGTATTGTTTGTCTTCCTTTCCCGAGTCTAACTCACGTTGACGGGGTACGAAGTAGTGCTTAAGCTTGCAAAAGCTTCTGGTTAGGTCAGCCAAGGCTCGAGATAGACGAAACACCGGTAAAATGAGTGAAAAAAAATAGTAAGTAAAATGTCAAGAAAACGTATAGTCACTTATCAAGAGAGTTTTCAGCCCTAGAGGCCACGGTTCGAGTCTCTAGTTCACTTTCAAGTTCTGCCAAACCAAGTGTCATCTAACTACGACATACCATATTATACATATAGGACTCTGACTAATCTAACTGTCTTACCCTTACCTACCGGGTCATACAATTAAATAATATTCACGCGTTCCTCTTAATTAGTTAGTCCAACTTTCCTTTGATTGGATTATATTCGCAATGGCTGGCACAGGCCCTCCCCGCCGTTCCTTAGTCAGCGTGACATTGCGATTTACGATTCTACCGCGAGTCGTGCAGGCACCCTCTTCGTTGACGTTACCGGAAGTGAAGACTCCAACCTATAGTCTTTGCTTGTTCGTACTCAGGAGGTACAGTATACTTAGTGGATACATATGTAACCATACTGTACCGTAGCCCATATGTTCACCGATTCTATACTCGACTCCACCATAGTTCCTGACCCCGATTTCTCACGGTTCGACTAGTCCGGAACATTTGACGTGTAGCTACTGCTACCTACACCCGCACCCGTCGAACAATTATGTAACTTGATGTACATTAACGAACTCCGGCGAACCGCGGTCCCGTCAATTCCCCTAACTTCATCGCTCGTCGGCAAATTGCTGCTTGGCAAATTCAGTTTGCACGGATACGCAACGGACCCGCATGCACACCGGCTCACACCCACTGTACACAAGATTCCCTTACTATTTTGATAGGACTCAGCATATATCAGAATTGATCCAGCTACAGGCATTTGTGCGCCACGTCATGAATGCGGAATACAATCCTTTCCTAGCTATACCCGGTACAGCACACAGTTTTACGTGTAAGCCATTCGACGCGTCGAGCGCCTGCATTTCGAGGTCAAAGTTCGTGAGTCAAGTTAAATGAGAAAGTGAAATTTCGGTCAAAACAATCTTGAACTCCGGAGTCAGTTTCCTTGGTAATATTATGCCAGCGTCCTAACCGACTATAACCATTATGAACTTGAGAACCGAGACCGTACAGATTCTTGTATAATCGATAAGCCGACCGATCGTGATATTAAAATTTTTATTTATTTTTTCTTTCGTTTCAGCACTCATTTTCATTGACCGAGGAGTTTGGCACTGTGCTATTGGTTAATTGAGTGGGTATTGTGCTGCAATGCATCGAAGGACCGCTCTCGTATTGTGCTTCTACGTCGTGCAGAGGTGAATATCGACTCGAGCCGAAACCAGATTCGAATTGACGAGCTCCATGGTGTAAATGCAGCGCTGGAGAGTCTCTCTGCGGTATTCGAGATTTGATTGATCCCAGTATACCCACATGACTAGACGATGGAAGGAGGAGGGATTCGATGGTGGACGCTAATCTCCATTAGTAGACAGGACTCGTCTGATCGCGATCAGGTCAAAGGTCATAGTAAGGGATGTATACCCCCCCGTTTTGTCGAAGCTTCTTTTTTACTGATACTCCGTATATCTCGGGATCGTCCCATTCAATTTGGCCTACAGCGTTCCAGGTACGGTGCTACCTTCTCAAATCATTGACAAGCTGAGTGACATAGATAAGGCGAAATCATTGGACGTCTTTGAAGAAAAAAATATTGACCTCCCAGTGCCCTGTGAATTACGTGTGGTATAGACCTTTTCCAAGTAGGGTGTCTGGAAGCAAGCGATGTGGTCGAGAAGACGGCCGCAGGGTAGGATGAAGAATTAACTTCGTGATACACGGTAAAGGGTTGACCTTGTTGCGGGATGAGTTCAATGTCACGAGAACTGTCAATCATTCTTCTTTCAGAGAGAGAGAGAGAGAGAGAGAGAGAGAGAGAGAGAGAGAGAGAGAGAGAGAGAGAGATATGTCACCAGATCATAGATCTATAGGTAGTTCAGTCTTCTAGCCGATGTCTCCAGATTATTCAGTCTACTCTGTAGATATTAGCATACGCGTGATTAGGGTGCGTGGGTGTAATTGAGTGGGCGGATTTCCAATTTGCATTGGCTCCGAAGATGTTGTAATGTATAGGATGCAGATGGCAGGGCAGATGGCATAGGAGGTTTCGGAGGCTGCCTGTCGAGCCGCGATGGCTGACTAGTTCGGCTAGTATCTACTAGACAGTGTTTCTCTGGATGGTGTGCACGTTGGTAGGGACGAAGGACGGGCGAAAGGGTAGGAACGGGTTGTAACCACAACCCGTGAGTGATATACCCTCAATATCCACACTTTACCCTAAGATCTTACTAAATCTCTCTCGCGCTCGTAGACGTCTCGGTGCGTCCTGTAAGCTCTGTATATAGAGCGCGTTTCTCAATTTATGCATCCTAATATCACCGTATGGCTATTTCAAGAGTGACTTAACCCAAGGCCGCCGCAGCGCCAGCTTGGGAATCAATTTGCGGAGGTGAAGCTCGTGTCGACATTACAGGCTGGCTCGTGCGTCTGCTAGGTGGAGAAGAAAGAGCTTCGAGTAAGCTCTGAGATAAACGCAGCATTCGTGCACTGCTTGGGAAGGGTGTGTAAAGCGAAGGGCTGAATAAAAGCTCAAAAAAAAAGATCCAATAGATATTTTTATACCCTTTGATCGAAATTCTTCCACTCTCCATCATGTCGTTGCCACCTTCATTGTTATCAGCCTTCGGTTCCTTACGTCAGAAGCACCTACGGGCATACGAATGACACTCAAGAGTCTCTCACTTAGACGGCACACGTAGGGGTCTGGACTTTATCACTGCAGGGATATTGAGTCTATCGAACCTAAGAAATTTCATTGATAATAAAAATATCCCCTACGAGTGCATGCATGTAATTTTCCATAGCCCTGCTTCTTAAGTCTTTTGAGCAACAGGCGCCCTTCTCAACGAAACTGCTAACTGGCTGTCGAGTGGCAATTCATTCGTGAGCCAGTGGGGCTGAATAGAGTGTACTTGAAAACGTGGCAAACTCGTTATGACTAATGCACCCACCGTGAGTTTAGCCTCGAGTGGCTATATAATCAGTGCTACCAATATATCGCGTAAACTTTTACGTGAACGTTCGTAAAGGATCCCGTGCATAATTTCATTTTCCAATTCCCATCAGCTTACCAATCGCCCCCTTCTTTACGCTCGGTCAAGCAGCCACGGGTTCGGGAATCCCATTACGTTCTATTTGTCCGCGTGGTCGCGCCCCGCATGCGAGATTACCTTCTTCCTCTCTTTTTCACCCTAGAAAAACCTTCCCTCCATTTCAATTCGATACATCCTACCCGAAACGCGATTACCCGCTATGGCATAACCACCGTCCAACACACTGGGACAAGTGCCTGATATCTAGAAAGGTACGAGAGGATCGCGAACCTTTACGCACTGTGTGATTCTTTAAATTTACTTTCAATTCCCAAAGAGAATCTTTTATACAACCCGATTCGAGCGAGTCGCCCTACGATACCGTCGGCTACCCTCGGACATAAATATATATACTTGCAGTAAGAGATATGGACTCATTGGTCAGGAAAGTAGCAATTTAGAGAGAAGCAGCTATATACTAAGGATATGGTATAGCAATACTAAGATACCAAAGCAAGAGGTATTTTCAATCTACCTATAAGCTGTCGAAGCTTCGGACGGATTAACCTCAAATCGAAGTAGCCAATTCAGTTGGCTTAGCACGTTGTGGTCCTTAGCTCCAGGGACTTTGTTAGGATTGAACGATAGCACGATATGAAATAATTTTTTAATATAGTTATCCAATGCTAAGTCCTAAACATATACACAACAATATAAGGTATGGCGATCCGTATCAGCAAAAAAGGCAGCCGTACTACCTTCGTCGGGTCGTGTCTGACTAAGCACAAATGTTAGATTAGGTATGAAATCGCGGGTAGCGTCGTACTGTACTATTGATCATAGTTCGAATAGAATTCATGCGCCCATGCGCGTCAATAATTGCTACGAGTTATAAGCAGATACTCGTCTTTGAGTCCACTTTTAACTCTTCGGTATTTTTGGAAAATCCAGAATCTAATAACTGTCGTAACTTTCACACCGGAAGTGGAAGTTCTGTGAACGACTTTCGTTTTCTCCGCTGAACCATTTAGCGATCTGGTCCATCTTCCTGACTCGTTAATACTAGTAATAACATGCGGAACACTCCGGGATTGATTCCCTCGTAGTTCGGGACTAGAAATTACATGTGATCGTCGTAGACAAAGTCTACGGGGTCACCGTAATTAAATTCCTTGTACATACAAATACCGGATTGATAACGTATATGAATCTTATCAGTAATCTTATCGCTTACTATACAGAAGTATAAGCATTTCGGTAAATGCAATTATGTTGGATAATCTAGCCCTGGATTTTTTCGTTAGTCTACTTGTGTGGCACGCATTGAAACTGTCAAAATATTTGACCGGCCGACGATATCACTAGATATCGACGTTCGAAACGAGAAGGAAACGCGTTTTCGATCGCGGCAACTTCAGTTGTCCTATTTATGATGGGACGTACTGTATTCCCTGATGTATGCAGCAATTCCATTTGGGTTTCGACGAGCTAGCGGCAACGAGGCGCCGCGACTGTTCCCGGATAGTCACGTGCGGCAAAAGAAAATCCGAAAGGAAATCTCATGAAAGATTTTCCAAAGACGCCTGCCGTCGACGAGTCAGGTACCTGCCTACAATGAAATAATGCAGCAAGGCGTGGCGCGGGTTCTAGAAAGTTTTAGCGCTTCTGGCGTGATCTTGCAAATAGCGTGACGTAAATCAATAGAGAGCGCAGAGTGGGGGTAACGAGAAACTGAAGGAGCCAGTAGTAAATGGATGTTCGCGATTAAGAGAGAAATCGTATATAAATGGTGGAGCGGCGAGATGGTAAAGGCGAGAGGGAGGAGGGGAGGGAGGGACAGATGAAGTTTTATCTATCGGTATAACTCAGGTGATGGGACGGGTTGGGGTCAGGGGAAAGGAATTTGTTTGCATGGTCGGGCACTTTGCGCGCGGGAGAGCTCTCAAATTAAAAAGTAATTACAACGTAAAACGAACAACAGACTCGACTGACTTGGCAAATCGGCTGAATTTTCATTGTCGACTCCATCTTTCGCTTATTCCGTTTTACCTCTGTACTATTACTATGTATGTACGTCTGGTTCGTCTTAGGATGCTTATTGTCTCTGCGCGATCATATCCGGTTCGTTGTTATTAATAATTTTAATGCTGATAAGGTGCACAGAAAATATTGTGCTGTCGTTACAAAAGTTTTGGTGATTGCTTCGAGAGGGGGGTTTAGTTGCAGAGGGGAGGGTGGGGGTTACCGATTGGCTGACACTGCTGGGCAATTCGATCTCTATAATCAGGGATTACTTGATGGTCGAATGCGAGAGGGATTGTGTCCGGGCGTTTTATCCGGACACAAACATAAAAACCCACCCCTGGTGACTATCATGACGGATCAGCTTGGGAAATAACCTTTTTGTGATTGGATCCCACTGGTGGCTGCCTTTGTGCACATTGCCCGTACATATGGAGACATACGTGTCTACCGATAAAAAAACAGAAAAAAAAACGAAAAAGAATATTGCAGAAATACCCTGTAGCAGAGAAACAACCCGAAGGTACAACAGGCTACATTGTTCGATGTAATGGCAATTCCTGTTTGTACGCCTGATGATAATGCATTAAATATGTACAGGGAATCCGATAGAGTACAATGGCCAATCTAGACCTGGAAAAAGGGAACGAATTTTTTTTATTTCCTTTTGCTCATCGAACCCTGTCTGATGGTAGGAAAGAAAGGGGGCATTGTTTAGCCTGTAAATCTCTGACGTGACTGTGTAAAGCCCCCTTTAGTCGACTTGCCGACTTGTCTTCTGCTAATTAAACCGAGCGTGAGGAAAGTCTTTTGTGAAGCCCGCACGAAACATTAGAACCCAACTCGCACGACATTTCCCCGAAGACGAGGAGAGAGAGGGGAGGGAGAGAGAGAGAGAGAGTTGGCCATAAGAATCTTTGACGAAAGGAAAGGAAAAGGAAAAAAGAGAAGAAAAGAAGAGTATAAGGAATGAAGGAACGTAGAAGAAGAAGCAGAAGAAGAAGAAGAAGTCTCAACCGTTAAGTCACCGATCGATCCTCAAGCTTAGGATAAAAAATCCCGCTTATATCCCTGCTCGTGCGTTCCTAAAACCCAAGTTCAAAGGGCTGACGGAAGCTCGAAAACTGAAATCCATTTATCGATCCGTCGACCTGGTCACTAATAGACTAATAGAATAGACTAATAGTAGAGTACCTATACGTAGCCTTGTCACAATAGTCACGCTCGCCAGTTACTTATGATTACTGTCATTTATATTGTCCGCAAAGCTGAAAGCGTTCGCAAATTTCGCGTTTACCGAAAGAAGAACGATGCCTATCGGGGATGGGGAAATCGAACGAAAATTCCTGGTAGAAACAGCGTCCGTTACCGAACAGAGTCTCTCTCTGTCTCAGTCCCTCTCACGGGTCCGGGAAGTTTCCGGAAAAGGTTTCGGTCGCTTAATAGAAATTTAATTGATCCTCCTGTTATGTGCAGTCGAGCGTAATGCAAATTGAAGTGTCGCTATAATCGTTGCCGTCATTACAGGGTTGGTGTCGTTAGGTTGGCTAACTGGGATGGACTAACGGCGAGGATCGTGACCTGGTGTGGTGGGGTGGGGGTGCGGACAGGGTAGCGTGACTCGCGACGTGCAGTAAAGGTACAACGGGTTGCTCTGGTGCTGGCGATGGTCGTCGATGACGATGCTGACGATGTAGGTGCGATCTGCATGTGTGTGGAGACTGGGACAACAGGGAACAGCACTCTTGTCCCACGCGGCTCAGTTCTCCGCTACAACTGGCGTTGCTAGTTTCCACCCTTAGCACCGCAACAGCGTCACCCTTGCGTTTCTACCCTTGCCAAATCTAGCTAATCCTATCTGTACCGGCGGAATAACACTGCGCTCCTCTCACTTGCCTGGTGACTGGTGACTGGCTGCCAGAGCGTTCACCGAACCTAGTGCCGCGATGTCCAATTCCGGTGACGGACGTTATACTCATCCATCCCTGTGACCCTGAACCCTTGGGCGAGATTCTGCGAATCGGAATAGATTCGAACAAAAATATATGGTTTTGGCACATTTCCGCTTCATCGAGAACAGCCGGAGGGATGATCTCTTCTTGGGACTCGCGTTCCATCCTTGTTTCTTGGATTATTATTGGGGGCTTGGGTATAAATTCTTGATACGGTGGAACGGTTGTGCTTTTGAGTATTGATAAAACGTCAAAGGTTTCCTCTGGGTAACGGTTTAATGACTCTGATTAACCCTGAGAGCTTAGGAAACGTCAAAAACAGCAAGGAATTTTAGGTCCCTCGAGGTACGAGAGTACTGGGCGGCTAGCGACAGGCAGATTTATTGTGTTTCGGGAAAAGACGAGAGAAACGAATTTTCAATTCTTACCTACTTTTTGTTTCTCCTTCTTTCTCTTCGCAAGTCCCGAGAACGTCTCGCGATCACTTTCCTTGTTCAAAGCTGAATACGTAACTTCTCGTCGACCGTGAACACTTTCGCTCGGTGTCGCAAAAAAAATTTTTTTGACAGCTGTACTCGGGATTGGTACGAGCGTCCGTGACAAGGTATGCAATTTGTTCCTGTTGCCTAAAGATTCGTAAACTTCCATCCGTAGTGTCTCGATTGAATTTACAAGAAGAATCTATATATGTATAAATATACGTACCGATATAACAAATCAGGTAGATTATTTCGCACCATTGAAAACCGGTCGTTCGTAAGTACCGAAATGAGAACCGTCAGTGTCGAAATAACACGTATTTATATTGAATTTCTTCCGGAAGTATTCTGAGCCGTACAAATCGCTAAGAGGGGAGAGCGTGCTGGTAAACTGTGCGAGGCTCGACGCCAACAACCTAGGAAGCTTCACTTCCGGCTAAATTCATACTGAAAACTTTAACCGCGCTAGTTTTGGCAAACAGTACACATTTTTTTTTTTGCCGAAAAACCACTGTACTCCCTCAGAACGATATCGGCACGACACATAGTCGTATAAAGGCAGGTCCAGACAGAACAGACTCAAAGGAGCGTCGCGACGCTCCAGTCGCTCTGGCATAAAGGACTCGGTTGAATCCTCGGCGTTAAAGGGAAAATCAAAGGATGGTTTTTCCCTTCCCGTCGTACCGTTAAGGAGAATCGCCTTTATACGATTTTATACTTTTTTCCCTATCGATTGAACGTTACCTTACAGCATATAAGGGGGTATTCAATTATTTGAGCAACAAGGATAGGGTGGTACTTTGGAGCGTGTCTGATTCTCCGACAGTCGGTATCGTACTTGGTGAACCATTTCGTGTTTCTATCCGACTAATTCGACGTCTTCTCGGCTTCAAACGCCATCGTGCCCGACAGTCACATTTACCCTTGATTTCGGTTCGGGCAATTTCTCTTCACCGGCAACCGCTGTGAGCCTCTTATCAATCAAAGCGTCCACTACTCGAATCGACCAAATATAATGTAAAAGCTTATTTTTGTGGCTCGCTAATGATTTTCCAAAATACATATTTTATATCCAATCCTATTAGCCCGACGCCATCTACGCTGGGTCACAGAGGCCCGAAGCATTTTAAAAACTCCTAAGACAGTCTCTAAATACAAAAATTTTCAGATAAACCCTTAATATTTTAGTTACACGGAATAAACCCACAGATCTCTAGTCGGGCGTCGCAGACCCGCGTAGACGACGCTGCTTTATTTGTGACGCGAACGACGCCGGGTTAAGCCGAATTAGACGCGACTTTTATAACGAACCGAGAGACGGATTAAACAGATATCGGTTACGGAAGTCAATTTTAGCGAATGACAGCTTATCAGAGACATCTTAAGAATACTATTGTAGAAATATATTAAATTATTCCTATTAATATACCACTCTATATATATACCCACATAAGAGTAATTTTTACCTGTATTTTTACGATTTGACGATCCTCCGATTAGAGGATTTGAGTATATCGTGTATACGCGTATAAATAGAAATTGAATTCATAGAAGACGCGTCCTAGGGATATTTCGTTAGACCCAAGTCTTGGAGTCTCGTGCAGGTAAATTCCGAATTAATTATGCATCGAGGTGTCGGGCGTGGTAGGCAGGCGTCAACTAATACGCCGGCAGTTTGCGCGCAACCAAAAGAGGCAGCTAATGAACCAGCATCAATTAGTCGACACGCTACACTCCGGATTTGCGGTATTATAAATTAGCTTTATCACGCACGTATGTGCACGTAACGCATTGTACCTGACGGCGAGAGTGGGGGTGGTGAGGGGATGAAGAGGGAGGGAGGGGGAGAGGAGGAGGAGGAGGATGGGTTGGTCACATACCAGGATAAAATTCTCATGGAACTCGGCAAGTGTGCATTGGCGGGGCCGAACGATAAATCGTTCCCGGCTCTACTTCCGGTCGTTTTCTTGCATCGTGGGGTGGGGTCCGAAGTGGACGAAATAAAAAAAAATAAAAAAACCGAAGGGAGGAAAAAAGCCCTTTAAAGGTAAAAGCACCAGGGGAATTAATTGTGACTGTGAGGGAAGGTTTAAATCAGGTTGATTTAAAAGGTTGACCCCCACAGTACGTATCGTCGGTCAGAATGTCCTTGCCGTTGCCAGTAACGTGAACGCCGACGCCGACGCCGACGTCGCGCGGGAGTATCTAGACAATACGATCCCTGCAGCTCCCGTTAAAAAGTGAAGCGACACGCTCGGTTAACAAAGGTCCCGTGACGCCCGAGGCAAGAATTTCAGAGTTAGGCGCCATGGCAGCACTTTAAATTACAGGGATGCTGAATGATCCTGGGAAGGGATGCTGTGGCAGTGGGTAGGGCTGAGAAGATGTTTCACGAATCGTGAGCGCGATGGAAAGGATCGCACTTCGCTTTATGGCACATCGGGGTAAAAAACGTATCCTGATCCTGGTGACTGGATCGCGAATACATTTCCGGGGATACTTATAAGATAACGCAGTGCGCCTGGGGTATAGGTATAAGGCGGTATCCTGGCGAAGCATTCTTGACGTTTACGAGATCTCAGGGAGGGAGCGGCAGGACTGGCGTCCTGCGAAGCTTCGCAACTTTTTCGCCTGTAAATCCTCTCACGTCAAGCAGCAAACTTTTCCTGCGGATCGATGAACGGGAAACCGTGGGTAACGTTAACGTTGGCGACCCGTCTCTCTGCTGGTAAAAGGGAAAACGTCCAAGTGCCAGGGGCTGATGATCTCCGGTTCGAAGCGATTGTTTACTCTCGTGCCGATGCGTGCTCTATATCGATTGGGATATCGATTGATTTTTACTAGGATGTTTCAAAGTTCACGGTAGTATTGGGTACGTTACGTTTGTTCGTATGCAGATTTGTAGCTCCGCAGCGGCGGACGCTCTTAGCCAGTCTCTGCTTTCGATGTAGATTCAATTAATGCTATTACTTATAATACAGCAAGACCGAGACAGGCGGTTTGCATTGTGCGTCCTCTCCCACGGAGAGACGTCAGTTTCGCCCGGCAATGAAAACTTCCTGTAAAAGTTCGGTTCGAGGTAACTTTTCTGTTTTCCACTCGTTATTATTCATGACTCGGTGGTAAAGTCGAAAAAAAGAAACTCACGCCAAAGTATTATCCTGGGGTTTTCGTCCGATGCCGCGTGCACTTTTAAGTCAAAGTGTCTATGGTAAGGAAAAAGAGAGGGGGGGGGGGGTGAGGGGGGGGGAAGAAGCTGGTGGGTAAAGGAGGTGGTGGAGGCTTTCACCCCCATCGAGGATCTCATTAAAAGCGTCAGGTGCTACTCGCTTACTTACCCTCCTTGCATTCTTCCACTGGGTGACTACGATGAGAATTAATGAGACGATTTCGACTAACCCCTTCCCGATAAGGGGTGCTTGCGGAAAAGAAAAAAAAAAGAAAAAAATTGGAATACGTTTTGATGAGTAACCATGGCGTCTTCTCGTTTGTCTTTCGAATTTCATTAATTTTACTAGGACGGTGACGCCATCATGACGACGACAACTATAAATGGCAAGTTCTTCCCTCTCGAACGTATACGAATGTCGCACTCGGTATACAATTACTTTTCGCGGACAGGAGTATTTCCTTGGAGTATTGAAAATAAATTTACCGGGAAATCGGCGTGTCATGGCGTGACTGGTCTGAGGTGGTAAGGTGCGTGAGCGGCGGTAGCTGCTGGTAAACTTTGATGCTGAATTGATTGGGGAGAGGGGTCACGCAATATTCCCCTTTCGCGAAAGTTAAACAAAATGCGGTAGAAATTGCATTCGACTCTTGGAAATTCCGAGTTCGGCTGCCTAATGGGTGATTGATGGTTCGTATTTCGATTAAAGGGAGAAGTTACTGTCCGGGATCACTGTGGGATAGGATTTTTATGCTTCTGGAGGACACGGGGTGGGGGGATGAGGTTGGGGGGGTTGTAACGGCGCGCTGCAACTTTTACATCCCCCGAGTGACGAGGGGTGGCGTTATCCGTCGGATAGTCGGTGTTTCAGTGGCTACGCTGGCTTTTTGGAAAAGATTAGCCGGGATAATAAAAATCAGAGCGGGTTCACTGATGCGGAGAGTGCCCTTAGCTCGTCAGTGACAACTTTACTTCTTCCATTAATCAACCCTCCTACTTTTGTTGCTTTTCGGGGGTGGCAAAGGGAGGGAACGGCTGTACGTTGCTGCTACTGCCAGAGCGTCGTTCCCGTCGTGTAGCCACGTTGTTTTCTTGCTTTTAACGGTAATGTTCCTTCCCGCCAGGCGAAAAAAAAAAACTTCCTTCGGTCGCTTACTTTTCGGGTTACTTGCACGTACGCCCTAACGACTGCTCGTATAGTGTCGCTTACTCCACTTTATTCACACGTACGGGCCAACCTCCGGACGCTACTATACTGGTAAGTTTAGTTAATCGAGACGAACACTAGGGGATTCCTTGTGTCTTCATATTTATCAATTTTATTGCTTTGCTTCTTGTAACGTGGTCGACGTCAATTTTATCGTAATCGACTTTCGTGAAAGTATGCTTGATAATTTTTTCGGCAATTCGATAGGGGTTGTTCTCGGGCCCTTACGAGGTACCAGTAAGGTTACGGGGAAGAATAGAAGGTCGGGAGATAGAGATTTTGATCTTTCGATTCGTCTGAGAACGATTCGAGAAGAGTCGAGTGATCACTAATTACTTGTAATATTTTTTTTTGGGCTGGAAATGGTACGGCGAGGGAAGAGAATTTCTGGTTGGTCAAGAGACAGAGGAGAGAGGAGAAGGAGAATGATGAGAGGAGGGGAGACGTCAGGTAGAGATCGATACACTTACATTTAGGACTGAATTATTATTCCGGAGGAGAATTAAAGCAGGAACGAATGGATGCTGGAAACAGGGCAACGGACTCATCCCGCGGGAAGTTGCTAATAGCGTTTAAGGAAAAAGGAATAATTAAGAAGAAAATAATGAGATTGGGGAGAAGACAGGAAATAAAAATTCTCTGCATCTGCAGTTCCGAGGCGCGAGGAAAATATTATTCAAGAGATAAACGGTCGCGACCATTAGGAGCCAATTACTTGGCTAATTATTCCTTTGTCAAGTAAGGGTATATGACAGTATCCAGCATCATTGAATAAGCGCCAAAGTAATGGACCACTTTGACCCTCGAAAAAAATGCAGATCTTTATTCTCCAAGAAAATCATACAAAGGTAACGTAACACCTCGAGATACGTTTATAGTATCGTAACACCTCGAAACCAGCCAACCTCACTTGGTGCCAACAGAAAGGAACAAAGGTATACGGATAAATTACGAGTCCCTTTTTTTTTTGCGAATTTCACGTATCTCAATCTGAATTTACACGAAAAAAGGGGAATCGTCGTCGAAACCTCAACGTCGAAATTTTCATCATTAACTTAGAAAATCGAGATTACAAAGACGACCCCTTCCCCCCCTAGAAGCAAGAAACGAGAGAGATCTCTTCTTCCCGAGATCTTTCAACGATCTTCGATTTATTATCAGTACTTTACCTTCATCCTCCGTTCCAGCATTTGCCAACCCTTAGCAATGAATTCGATTCAATACTTTTTCTTTGGTTAACCAATCGACAATATTTTTAGGTTTCCTTTTTCTTTCTTTATCTCGAAGTAGTCATTCGGTCGACCGTATAACCACGAATCTATATATGTGTTCTGTAAATAGCATTGACGCACGTCGTATTTGCAGGTATCTCATAAAGAAATCAGGAGTACCTATTACGTTGAGAGAACCAGACGTAAACGCATGGGACTTTGTTCGTTTGATTGGGGAAACTAAAATTACGAAAGTTCTTTGGTACACAATTTATTTTTATTAAACCAGATATTCAATCGACGTTGATAACTTGGCATTCGTTCCACGGTTGTTATTACGTAAAAAATCAATAAGTATCACATTCACGAGAATGTCGTATGCCCGCGTTGGGTAGATCGTTTTTATTTATTAGACCATATGGAGCACGAGCCGGTGCGATTTGGTCGTTCGTTGCCTGATAAGGGAAAAAAAAATCTTCCAAAATCTGACCCTTTCGATAAGTGGAACTCGATCCGAAAACTCCATGGGGGATAAAGCAAATGGGATGATTCTAGACTTTTCGGCCCACGGTAGCCGCCCTACAGGGTGTCCAGTATATTCGCGTATGAAAATCGATATGCGAAGTCGACCCGCACTTAGAAGGATCATCTATTTTTTGTCTGAGTATCCTGAGAACCTGACAAGCACAGTGTCGTTAAATAATTGAGGCTAAATTGTAAATAACGAGAGGTTGAAGGCAGTGGCACAAAATATACAGATATAGGACCAGCTGGATAGGAAACTAGGTAGCTAAATTGGTAGGCACCTATGTGGCTGGTGGCAGCCTCGACTTCCATTATTCAGAGCTTGCACAAACAACTGGGAAAAGTGAATGGAGAATGAGAGAGCTCGGGTTTCCTCTGCCGGCGAACAAAGAGTTTCTCCGGTGGTTACCACGATGGAACGTGAAAATTGTGAATCTGCGAACGAGGCTTAATTCACCATGTAATCAATTTTATCCCATAATTTTCGAGACTGCAGAAAGAGGTAACTATACCAACTTTATTCTCACTCTGAGCAATAACGCATAATGTGACCAAGTCGTCGTACTTGAGAAACCCGACTGGTACTTGGTTCGAGATAAGAAACGTGACAAGGTCGTGTTCAATTTGAGGTCTTTGCCAAAGTCAGGGTTGGAGTCGCGTGTGGGCACGGTTGGTGAAGCAAACGGATGGCCAATAGCCGAGTAACTAGAGGAGAGGGTGGATCGTTGAAAAAGTTGCGAAATAGCTGCGGAGGTTAGGGGTGGTTCCCACCCCCGAAGAAATAGGTGGAAAATGAAGCTGCGAGATGTCGATAGTTTTTCAAAGAGAGAAGATAAATAAGCAGCAAGAACAACAACAAGTAAGCACATAGTTTGAGCGTCTCTAGGAATTCAGGCAAAAATAGCTGTGATATCAGATCACAATAGGGACACAATGGACGTAATAGAGGCGACTCCTCTCGGCCGGCACTTAAAGAAATTGGCTGGTGGTCCCTTGACCCCAGCCCCAAGCTTACCGGGATAGTTTGAAACTCTGGGAGCAGGTGGCTTTATGGAAACCCTCCCTAGGAATCCTTCCACCGTCTAGCGCCTCCGTGTCCCTCTACAGTACGACAAGCCCATTCCCGCTTACTCGCACACCCTTCTCATTCTTTTCACATTACATTAACGGAAGAGTCACCGCCGCCAATTCCGTATATATATATATACACGTACACAGACTTTCTCAAATGGGTATACGCGATTTCGCACAAGTTCACGTAGCTCCGATCTAGACTACAAGAAGTGTAAAACCAGGACTGGTTGGAGGTTGGCGAGCAAATGAATTGTCACTTGCAGCGGAACCATTGCGACGATGAAGGCTGCGAAGAGCCAAGAATGGATAAAATAATTGGAAATTCGATGATCGGTTTGTCGAACTTGAGACGTCCCTTTGGAATCCCAAGGGTGGGTACCGGGACAAAGCTTAAGGGTTCTTGCGAGTGTTTTCCTGATGCGATTTTAAAAATTCTGATTTATGCATGGGGATATTCAAATGTCTGTCCTTAAACGTAGTTTAGCCTTTGACGTATCATAAAGCCCGATGTCGGCGCGTATCTAAAGGGCTTCTATAGATCTCATGGCTTTTTGCTCCTTAGCTCTAGGAACGGAACGCCGTTACGTCGGAAAAGCTTTCTACATGAGAAACGAAGAGAATAGATGAACAAGAGTGACGGCGAGCTGGTTCACAGAATGGAAAGAGTCTGGGTAAACGTTGTTGTAAAGGCGGTCAGGACTCCGGCTGCAATGGCAGCCAGAGCGATGTGTTTTATAAATCCCACATTGTTTGAAGTTAATCTTCTACCGTGAGCTCAGCAGGTGTACCTACCTGCTGGAGCGACTTGCAAAACTCGCCGGGCGACCAGCGTTCCGTAAAATTGGATTTCACGAAAAGAATAACTTTTAAGCTCGAGACCTGGTGCCATTACACTAGCGGTATGACTTGTCAGTATTAATACAACCAATTCGATCCAAAGAAGGCAGACCTGAGTCAATGATCCTCGCGACTGTATCATACACGTGTGACCACGATCACAATCCGTATAATCGATAACAAGGATAAAACGTATCGATGAAAAAAAAGTGAAACTGAATGAAAAATAAAAAGAGTGGAAAAAAAGTCAGCAAAACGAATTTACCGGTACCTCATTTTACGAGATTATCCCTAGGACGTCCATCACGTAACGAAGGGCTTGTTGAACCCAGCCGCAGGGCAAATGACCCCTTAAGCACAGAACTTGATCATGCATATGTGGATACGCGCGTATGACCCTCAAGAGACATTCGCATTTTGGAAAAGGTTCTCAACTGGTTTAGAGAGATCAATGGAGGTGTCGTGCTACAAAATTGAGATTAAATTCTAACAGGAATTTGGTAATGGCTGACACTGGCGCTAACCCTGTGCGAGAGAGAGAGAGGAACCTCCGAACCTTCCCACATTTCTCAATAATGCCAACGGTGCAATTACTTGCCCACGTGCGTTTAAACCTCATTAAACAAAAACATCCCTTATGTCCCAATAACTTTGTTATATCTTTGTCTATAATTAATTACCTCCTAATCCTAGTTGGTTTGTTCGATAGTAGCCAGTACGTAAAATGGATTTGGGCACAGCCAACCTGAACCTGGTGATTACGTTCTGAATGACGTAGTCTAGCAAGTGAAGGCTAATGGTTCATGCTTTTAGATTAGGCTACATTCGAGTAATGTATGTAGCTTATACATATATAATACCTTGTGAACCACACAGGTACCGACATATGAGGGTTCCCGTGGGAAAAAGAAAAGTTCTGTTTGAGCAAACACACGACATTAGTACCGTTAGTAGAGACACGGATCAAGAACAATGTTAGGCATCGTAAATTGGAGTTCATAACGTGCCTAAATGTGGAAACTGGAGACTGAATCAGTTTTAACCGGAAACGATTCCCCGAGGGTCTTGTCCTTATCAGAATTCAATTGAGGTGGTCAACGCGTGGTATTATCCATTGATACCTTATACACGTGTCGTGTTGAATTGTCCATACACATAGGGGAATTATGTATGTATGTATTCGTACAAGGTTGTATTTATCTAGGTATAGGGTTACAGCTTTAAACTGAGGATGGATGTAAATATCGTAGCTGCTGAGACAAACAACCCAGAATTCCGGTTTTAGCCCTATACGTCTCATTCGGATATGGGGATGCCCTCGGAAACCTGTACGTGCCAAGATTCACCGAAGTGGTAGTGAAGCGCGTCGTGATAAAGGAGCTATACGGTTTATACGGTTTATACGTGTGTACGTAGTACGTAGAGAATAGGGAAAGTACATGCAGGGTATGTGTAAATTTGTGCAACTCGGAAAATCATGTACACGTGTTGTTTGGATGTTACTGTGGAAATCCAATAGCTCGCTTTTCACTAGAAATCGAATGGAAACAATCATTTTCATGGTGGATCGTGTGACCGCCGACGGCGATGCGTGTTATACGCGAATATAATGCATGCGAGTGATCACTGATTCGTCAAACATGTGCGTAATATATATATATAATGTAATTTATTTTCTTCACTCGACACCGACAATGAAAATCCGAGAACTAACCTACGTCACCTTCGGACGGCCACCCTTCGTCCACGCATCCGCG